>PVJD01009743.1:0-59750 GCA_004026545.1 Mormoops blainvillei
CAAGAGGCCACAGCTATGCCACCTAATCTGAATGTTGTGCTTCAGTAACTCCTTAAGAGGGTTCTTCTGCCCACTCAGCTTATGTTCCCGATCCACATGGCAGTTGCTTGGGAAGCCGGCTATTCTCAGCTCAGAGCACAGAGTTGCTCTGCAGCAGATACCGATTTAGCAGTGGTAAGGTCCCACCTGACTGACGCTTTGGCCACCACAACATTCAAAAATAGATACAGGTCACTGATACCACTTACCAAGTTTTTCACAAAACCATCCATGATCCATTAGCCTCCCCAAGTTTTTCATCCCACTGGAAGACAACACTGTAGCCTCAGGATAGAGCAACTCCATTGTGGAATATTTGAGAAGAAAGAGTGTATCCAACTGGTTTTGTGAGACTGCAGGAAATCCCACATTCAGAAGAGCTTTGTTTCAGTGTGAATTTTTAAATTCCATTGTCCTTGTCATTCATTTCAGTAGCTCTCCAAATATTTGTTCATAACGGTATCTGTCATTATAATCATAATTTGCTCTGGAACTCAGAGATCTTTATCCTGTTAGTCTTGATTCTCTGATGGTGAGTAGCAGTAAATAAATAAGTAAATAAACTAACCAATTGTAGTAATCTTAACATGCTATATTTTTCTTTTAAAGTTTTGGTTCAGCTGAGGTATCTGGCAATTAAGCTTATGGAGAAAGCTGAAACTCCCAATGATATTCTATTTACATTTCATAAACTTCATGTACCCTGTGAATAAAGACGTGTATGTTTTATTGCCACTTTAAGCATATTAATGGTTAAAATCTCTGTGATGAGATTTTTGGAATATGAACCCATATTCACATTTGGCTTTGAATTATACTACTTGAGATCATTTCAATATTTCAGAATGATTGACTCTATATACTAGTAGAAAAGACTAGCTGTAGTGGGATGCTGATGCTTCATAAATTTGTTCTTGCATATCTCTAAGATGTATTTACATGATTACTTTAAATAGTTTCTTTTTGAATTATACTTTGAAATGGAATTTTTATAGTCTCCAAAAATGTATATGACTGTATCATCAGTTTATATATTCTCTCCGTATGTGGAATTTGAAATGAAGACCTATCTCTTTAATAGATAAGTAAAATAGCAAAATTCCTTATTTTCAGGCTCATTTTAATAATGTCTAATTCTAGGTAATGTTAAGGTGAGGTAAATGTTAATGCGTTAAGATTTAATATAGTTCACAAAAATAGGAATAATGTGTGGGTAGTGATGTATTCTCAAAGTCTCAGGGATGAAAAGTGAAAAAAAAAATAGGGGAATAGGAAATTGGTTTAGAGCAGAGTAAACCTTCTTATTCCTTTTTTTTCCATGTCAATTTGGAATTTTTTTTCTCTGAGTCATTCTGGAAGATGATATAAGAGTAATTCGGTACACCATCAAAAGTAGACAGGGGACATCCACAGAGTCCCAGGCACTTCCAGAACCATCTCTCGCTCTGCCCCTTACACTGTTACATGCAGTCTGAACTCTGGGTTCCCTGGTAAGAAATTCTTCTTCATATGCTTCCCCAAGTTGGATAGTCCGACGACTGCAACTTATGAAGAAACAATTAGTTTTAGGTCAATCGTACAAAGTCCCTTTTGTCTCAGTCAATGAAGAGACCAGAGTCCCCACTTCATCACTCATTGCCTACCACGGGTGTCCATCCTGCAGCCCACAGACAGCATGTGGCCCATGATGGCTATGAACACAAAATTGTAAATTCACTTAAAACATTATGAGGGTTTTTCTGTGTGATTATGTGTTGCAATGTATTTAATGGGTGGCCCGACAGCTCTTCTTCCAGCGTGGCCCAGAGACACGAAAGGATTAGACACCCCTGGTAGACTCTCATCCTTGTCCTCATAGCTGACTCAAACCTCCATCAATCCTTGATACAGCAACCTATTTCTATCTTTATTCTAGAATTCCCTATATCTTTTCTACTCCAAGTGCTCGCATCACTTGGGAACTTGTTAATAAAGCAAAATCCCAGCCCAAACCTCAGAAGCTGCATTTAAGCATGATTTCCAGGTAATTTGCATGTACAGTTAAGCTTGAAAAATAGGGCTTCCTGTGTTTCCTTACCATTTTTATCTAAGTGAAAACTGGCTATCTCCCTAAGCCACAACTTCTTACATAGTTTATGAAGCATATAGTTTATGAAGTTTCTGATTCAATTTGAATTAACTTTTGTATATGGTTTGAGGTTCCCCGATCCATCTTTATTCACCTACATTCTGTAATCACCACCAGGTGGAATGGTCATTTAAAATTTTAAATCACATCATATGAATCCTCCTGTGAAGACCCCCTGATGGCTTTCCATGTCATTCTAAGTGATATTCAAAGTCCTGTAATGTCCTGAATCTCCTAACTTTTGATATCATCTCCTACCTCTTTCTAACCCGCATTGTTCATTGCAGGATTACACACCTCCTGTTGTTTCTCAAAGGCTCTAATATCACCACTTCAAAGTTTCTACACATGCTGCTTTATCTGCCAGGAACGTTCTGTCACCTCCCCGTAGACATTCTCCCTGACCACTCTCTGTAAACTAATGCCCCACATCATACTCTCTTCCCTCCTATCCTTTTGTATTTTTGTATTTTTCTTCATAGCGCTCAGTATATATCAACATAATATAATACAGGTATTTATTTGTTTATACATTGTCGTCTTTGCCCATTACAATAAAACTCTAAAAGCTCAGAGACATTTTTCTTTGGTCTACTATTCAGCCTTTGCTACCTCAAAGAGTGCCTGACATGTAGTAAGAGCTCATTGAATGTTTGCGAACTAAAAGCATAAATGGTTCATGATTCACATCTTTGCTTCCAAGAACATGCCTAGGAATGGTACGAGAGTCTAAATATGCTTCTACCATTTAAGAAAAAAGAAGTGGAGCCATATAGAGGTTACTTTGTTTCTACAGAGAGACATGTCATTAGACAATGTAAAATATTATAAATGATTATCTGAATAGTTTTACAAAATGAAAATCTATTGAACTATTTTAGAATCATATAGATTTTGAAGTATTTAATAATATAGTTGAAGTTTGTACATAGATATTAGCAAAAGATTTAAAAAAATAATTTATATAGAAATGTTCAGTGTAAACGGGGATATGTACATATTTCTTGGAGGATAAAATTCTTTTCTGTCTACCATATCTAGAAATAATCTTTTACTTTCTCTTCCCATTTATAGTAATTTATTTGTGCCTACTTTTATGAGAGTTTTCATTTGGTTATCAATCTCTACTTGAATTAAAGTCATCAGTTCCATTTTGCTTTAAATCTATATGGATGGATTGTAAACTACAAGTAGGCAGGATCCATATCTTATCTACCGTTGCATTTTCCAGAAATGCCTTTGCATAAAGTTCACACATAAATTTTTGTTCAATAAATAGTAAGAAACTTTAGTCAATATGCCAAAGTTTGAAAAAGTCATGTTGGCAAGTTAAATTGATTGAACAATATATAATAATAATGCTGACTTTGTGTTTATAAACTCACAGACCATGTAAGCTATTTCTGAAATGTCTGAACTAGTATAATAATATACCATTGCTTTCTGGATCCTGAAACTGAAAAATTCTCACAATATGTTGCACAGGTATTTACATGACCATATCCAAAACAAGTATTTTTTCAGGAAACCATTTGGCACAAACACTTTGAATGATACTCTGTTTTTATCTTTATGTAATTAACATTGTTGCTTCAGGCATATATATGAACTAAAACAATGCATATATATGTGTATATATGTTTATATATCTAGACTGAGGGTTTGATAACGTGAAATATTAACTTTTATTCAAATGACACCTATATTTTACAACTATGACGGGGATAGTGGAGGAAGACATGCTTATAGTGCCCAACAAATAAGTTGTGATGCTATTATTGTAATACACAGAATGTGAGTCCAGATGCATGCCCCTAAGCACAAAAATGTGCTGCCTTCTCCGTGAAAATAATTCTTTATGTAATCCCTGTGTCTCAGTTTAATTTTCTATGCAATGGGTATATTAATTTAATCTACCTCATAGCTATCAGGAATAAGTTATACACACATACACACACACACACACAAACACACATATACAGGCTCCGGCAGAAGTAAGGCCTGCTTCGGTGTGGTAGGTAGGGTAATAATATGGGTGTGATAATTTATAGTTTTAATTTGAACATTTCACCTAAAATGTCATATGGTGTGCTTGGGTGTGATAGTGTTATGTTACAGAAAGACATGCTTATGATTTTGTAATAAAAAAGGGATGTTATTTGTGTCAGACCATATGTGTGTATGTGTGTGTGTATGTATATATATATTCCAATATCTAGCAAATAGACACTGGACTAAATTACCATTTTTATTTGAAAGAATATTAATTGTATAATGGAAAAAAAAGAGAACAAATAAAATTTAGCAGAAGAAAACAAAGTTTTTTTATTATAAGCCTTACATTAATAAAGGACATCAAGGGAAATCAGAAAATTTAAACCTTGCTTGACGCAGTGCCCAGGTGATGCTCAAATTAGAGGTGGCAACACAGGTAGAAAAGATCTGCGGCTGCTGATGCTGGATGAAGAGACACAACTAACTGTAATTTTAAAATTACATGATGTCACGTATAACACATTTTGAAACCATCCAAACTTCAGTGAGGGAAGGATATGGTCAAAAAGAGAGAAATATATGTAATGTTTGATCCTGGATCCAGGAGGTTTAAATGGACATTGTTGTTTTGATTGGGCTCCTTAAAATATTTTCTATGCAGAGAGAGAATAGCTGAATATTTGTCTTGTTACTATTATTGAAAATTCACATTCGTAGTCCAATAGAAGTTAGAGGCAGAAAAGAACCAAATACTGCCTTCCTATATTTCTTCTCCTTAAGCATAAGGGGATTGATTTTAAGATATCCTCAATATCTAATAAATGGGAAGAGAGCATGCGGAGGACTCTAAAATTTTAAAATTGATTTTATCTTGAATGGCATGGGAGATGTTCTCATGTAGGGCCCCATAGGGTATTAAAACCTTTGCTTTCTTAGGAAGTTTTAGAATGATTGCAGAGTCCAAGGTGCCTTTTGAAGAATGTGCTCTGCTCGTTCCACCGTGGTAGTGTATACCATTCTTATTCGGACTGCTTTGATAAGAATCCATGCTGTTTAGTGTTTAAATTTTGGAAAAGCTACCCTCAAATCCCTATGAGTAACAAAGATGGAAGGGTCAAATATCTCTTATACTTGTCCTTGTTTAAAAATGTACCTATAGGAACATTTTGAAAGATCTTTGTAGCACAATTAGCAGAGAATCATTAAGAAACTGAGAAGAAGAATCAAAGGTGTTCCTTGACAAGAGGCAATTCTGACAGGCAAAAATGTAGGTCAGATACTGTTATAATATGGGACATATCAAACACCCATATTTCCACTTCACCAAGTAGCACTCAAACTTTTGGGGGTTTAAAACTATTCTAAGGAATCAAGTGGGGTCAAATATATGGTAACAGATGAAAGCCAGACTTTTGTTGTGAGCATGCAATAGACAATATAGATACCAAATTATAATACGGTACACCTGGAATTTATACAATGTTATTAGCTTTAGTTACCTCAATAAAAATAGATTAAATTTGAAAAACTGTGATTTCCCTGTTGCAAAACCTTTAATCATTTAGTGAGTTATCAAGTCAAGGCTTGAAGGTACCAAGGTACCAAGAAGAAGTAGAAGGCATCAGAACCTGAGGGAGCCCTGTCTCTTTGATTCCTTAGTTCCTTTCGAACCTGGTGGTGAGACATAGGTGAGAAGCCAGATAGACTCCTCCTGAAATAGTACTGAGATTATATCTTGATTTACTATTTCCTTATCTTGCTAAATCTCTTCTTAATTGCTAATTTTTGGATTTAGGGCCCATACCAGGTTGAGACAAAGGAAGAAAAGGAAAATTTCTAACTTTCGTCAAAATTTAGCTGATAGTGACAGTCCAGACTTCACCCACAAATTATATGTCCAGCTTCATGACAGGTAAGACCAGACATATGTGTGCGGAACTTTTTCAGGCCATGCATTGGTAATATCACACTTATCTATGTGCCTACAAGTACTAGACTAAATGAATTTTTGACTCTAATGTCAGTATTAATAATGAAATCTGCAACAACAAGGATGTTGAGCCCTTCTCTCAGTGGCACCGATCTATCTATATACAGAGGAGGAGGGAGGGAAGGAGAGAGGAAGGAGGAGGAGAAGAAGAGTGAACCAACTGAGATTTTCAAAGTGTTGGTGTATGATTTCAGAGATGTGGCTGAGAGCTTGGGGCTTTGGTGGACCACAAACTACCATTGATGGCTACAGCCTGGGGTTCTGGGCTAATCAGCCATCTCGGTACTAGAAGAGCAGAGGAAAACACACACACACACACACACACACACACACGAACACTAACCAATCTGAGAAAAACACTTAGCCCACTCGATAGGTGTGAAGGCTGAAAAAGGAAACAGCTTTCCAGTTGGTATCTAAAAATTACTAGTCTGGAACATTAAGGACTCAAGAGCATTAGTTCAGTGATGAATAAGAGAGAAACATGACTCACTAGAGAGAGGAGTCAGTTAGCCTCCACCCCTGGACTATAACCCATTCATGGGTGCTCTCTAAACTAGTCAGTGCACTCTGTGAAGTCCTAGTGAATAGAAAAAGCCAGTGGACTCAGATAGCCCCCCTTTAGGGAGAAGTTTCCACTAATGAGAGGAAGATGTGCATGCTGAATAGGACTTCAGTGAACACACAGAGATTCTAATAGAGGTGGTTGAGAAATTGCCTGAAATCCAACTCATTACTAGTAACACTCAGAGATTACCACCAGCAGAATATGTACTCATGTAAATATGAGGGCTGAAGTTCCGGGGCAAATATTCCCAGAACTGAATTCTTGCATCCCACCTATAAGATTGCTGCTTCTACCTTCAGAGAATCTTCACTGGGTGGCGGTGGGTTTAAAGCCATTGAATCCAGCTTCATGGCTTGTGCATTACCCTGTGGTGCCACACCTAAAGGAGGAGGGACATTCACATAATACATGTCATCGATTTGAATGTCTTTTTGCAAGAATGTCCTGATAGAAGCAATGCATCTTGTTCTAAAAAGTCAGTTTATTGTAACAAATTTCTAATAGATGCAACACAATGTCTTGAGATTGGGTCACTTTTTAATTTGCACAATGGCACTAACATAACACTGAGTGTTTCTCCTTTTCAGAAGACTGTGGAAAATATACTAAGTGTATGAATAGTGTTTCCCTGGAGGAGGAAAAGTAAATATGTGTTTTATTTTTGTGAGAGATTGGGTCTATGTGGCACAAGTGAACTCTTATGGTTCAACTGGTTTTCTATCCTACCTTGATACTGGCAATGTGTCTGGAGCTAAGGTAGTAAATTATGTGGAAATTGAAATATAGATATGAAGCCCAAAAATTCATTATAGATCAAAAACATATAGCAGATCTAGAACCCACTATGCAGTCACAGGATCATATTTTCAAATGTGGACTGCTTGCTTCTCAGGTGTTACTGCTTTGTATGTGTCAGATCTCCATAACAAAGTTGTAATATACTTTTTTTTTCCTAAGTAGAGGCTGTATAAAATAGTGGTTAAGAACACAGAATCTGAAGCCTGATCATCTGGATTTAAATCCCATCTTATTTTCTTACTAGTTCTATGCCCTGGGGCAAATCATTGAACCTTTCTATGACTCAGTTTCTTCAAATGTAAAATGGGGTTGAGACTGTTGGTTCATATCTCAAGGGATTATTATAAAGAATAAATGAGTTAATATATGAAAAGCTTTTTAACCAAACCAAATTTCTAGCATAATATAATTTGCTGCTGTTTTAATACTGCTACTACTATCAAATAATAGTAATTAAGTAGTGGTTCCATTTTGTCTATGTTCTTTTTTCAAATAAAAAATGAATATGGACATTTTTTCTAGAGGGGAAATCCTTGTGCTTATGTGGCATTTTGGTGTCCTTCAAATAAATACATTAGCAGCATACTTATTAATTTTTCATTTATATCCCATCAAAGTATCTTTACAAGGTAGTAAGTAGATGCCTGTGTGTGCTAACATTTGGGGCACACCTCTCATCCATATCCATAAAAACTTTCTACATCCACAAAAAGCAGGTCTTGGCCTGTCTGGCACAATCATAGGAATGCTCAGTAAGAGCTTCTAGATGTGAGCCTGATAGGAGGCATCGATTTAATGCACAGTGTATGTCTCCTCTCTCTTTTCTAACTGTATAAATTATGGAATAAAAACTAATATTTAAATCTAAAAAATAAAATCTTAGTCTTTGATATGAGTAGACTTAGACATTGAAAATTTGAGGCATACATAAAATTATATACACATATACAGTGGACCCTTGATCAACGCAGGTTTAAACTCTGTGGGCCCAGTCATATGTGGGTTGTTTTTTTTTTTTTTTTCTTTTCACTAAATACCTGTACTGTTTTTAATCTGCCATTGAGAGCCTGTGGATTTGAAGCGCTGACTCTATGCATTGATCTATGCCTTTTTATATAGGGGACTTGAGCATTCACGGATTTTGGTATTTGTGGGTGGGTCCTGAAACAAATCCCCAGTGGTTACCAAGGGCTGACTTAAGCTTCCAGGGAGTCAATAGCTATACATGGATTTTTGACTGTGCAAAGGCCGGTGCCCCAACCCTTGCAGTGTTTACAGGTCAACTGTATATATCCGTAATTATTTTTAATGTGAGTAACACTATACAGCATACTTTTTTTACAGGAGAAGTTTGCCTTTCAATACAGGGGGCTATAGTAGAATGTTGGTGAAGGGTAGTAAATCTCCATTTCTTGGTAGTTTTTACTCATTCTGGCTCTCTTTTGTGAAGCAGGCATGTTATTTGAAGTGACACTAAACAGATGAAAATTTAGATTATGATATAAAACAGCCCTCTGTGATTATTTAACAATATTTAAGTTTTACCTAAAGCTGCAAACCTCAGGGAATTATAAACTGGATTGTCCTCACAGTTGGTTGTGTCGACTATAATTGCATACTGCAATTATTTGAATGGTAGAAGTAGGTGATATAGCTAAGTCAGCCAACAGGAATGCTTTGTAATTCTTGTTTCAAGGTCATCATTACCGTTTAGTGTGATTTGAACGGACACACCTGGAAGCTGGAGCTGCCCAGCTTGTCTCCCCTATTTAAGCCATTGTCAGAGCCGCATATAAGTAGGCCATACAGGTAGCCGCCTGACCGTCTGCTCCTTAAAGTGCTATGGTCCTGCTTACGCTATTAAGTTACTTATCACTTGGAACAAATCATTTTCATTCTTTTTACCCTTTTTTTTTTTCTGTGATGAAATTTTAAACTAGGGATTCAAGCTCATCATGGTTTTGTTTATATTCTTTCCGATAGGGCTCAAGTTAGAGGTTTTTACTTTTAACTGATTTTAACTTATTTTTCTGATTTGTCAATAGCTTTCCTACTAATTTGTAATTCGTGTTTTAGAAGAACAAAATAATAAAACATGATTGAAAAATGTTCTTACAAACAAATACTAATGTAATACGTATAATACTTTTAAATAGAAGTCAATTACTTCAAATCTCAAAGGCATAAAGAATAGTATTTAAATGGTTGAAATGACCTTTATTCTGCATAATGGACATGACCCACAGTATTCTATGACTACTCTGATGCTCTGAATTTTAGTATGAGTGGTGTTAGCATCTCCACAACTATATTATTGTATGTACTAAAGTCTCACTTACCACATGAAGAGATTTAAGTTGTCGGGTAAAACTACAACTTGAAAAACTAGAGTTTCTGCTTGCAGGTCCTTTTATGGTGGCACAATAAGGATATTTTATTCTGTCATTGAAATGTCAAACAATGAAATAAGTTTAGTATCTTTTTGTTAATATGTCTTATAATACTATTTTCTTTTTAACGTAGAAATTTATTTTTATTTCAGAACATTTTAAATAAAGTTAAATGCCATAAGAAGAGTATATAATTCTTTTGAATAATGACACTGATAACAAATATACTGCACTGTCAATCAATATGTGGGCATGTTGTTTAATTGTTTAGAGGGAAATAACAGTATCTCTAATAAAAGTATAAAACTCCCAGAAGAAAATATAGGAACAGTATCTCTAATAAAAGTATAAAACTCCCAGAAGAAAATATAGGCAGTAAACTTTTTGACACAGGTCTTAGCAGTTTTAGTTTTTGTTTGTTTTTTTAGATATGCCTCCTAGGGAAAAGAAATGAAAGAAAAATGAACCAATGGAGCATCAAACTAAAAAGCTTTTGCACAGGAAAGGAAAACAACAACAGAACTGAAAGACAACCTACTCGGGGAGAGAAAATATTTGCAAATGATATATGTGATAAAGGACTAATATCCAAAATATATAAAGAACACATGCAACTCAACATCAAGAAACAAACAATTTGACTAAAAAATGGACAAAGGACTTAAATAGACATTTCTCCAAAGAAGACCTACAGATGGCCAGGGGACATGAAAAAGAGCTCAACATCACTGATCATCAGGGAAATGCAAATCAAAACCACAACAAGATATCACCCCATACCTGTCAGAATGGCTGTAATCAAAAAGATGACAAACCAGTGTTGGTGAGGATATGGAAGAAAAGGGATCCCTCATGTACTGTTGGTGGTGGGAATACGAATTGGTGCAGCCACTATGGAAAACACTATTGAGGTTCTCCAAAAAATTAAAAATAAAACTACCATATAACCCAGCAATTCTACCTCGGGGTATTTATCCAAAGAAAATGGAAAACAATAATTTGAAGAGATATAAGCACCCTTATGTTCACTGCAGCATTATTTACGATAGCCAAGATATGGAAGCAACATGAGTGTCCATCAATAAAGGACTGGATAAAGAAACGGTGGTATATATATTCAATGGAATATCACTCAACCATAAAAAATAAAAGCTTGCCATTTGCAGCAGCATGGATCAACCTAGAGAGTATTATGCTAAGTAAAATAAGTCAGACATAGATAAATACCCTATGATTTCACTTATATGTGGAATCAAAAACAAAACAAAACAGAAATAGACTCATAAATACAGAGAACAAACTGTTGGTTGCCAGGGGTGGGGGATGGGAGGATGGATGAAAAAAGTGAAGGGAGTTAAAGAGGTACCAACTTTCAGTTACAAAATAAGTTACAGGGACATAATGTACAGCACAGGAAATAGAGTTGACAATATCACAATAATTTTATGCAGGGGAAGATGGCTACTAGACTTATGGTGATCATTTTGTAAGATGTATAAATGTCAAATCACTATGTTATATGCCTGCAACTAATAGAGTATATGAACTATAATTTAAAAATAAATTAATTAATATTTTTAAGTTGGTATCTCTAGCCCACCTGTCATCTGAGTCATGCAAAGGCACACACCATATTTTTCTAAAACTAGACATCACCACCATATATGAATATTATTAAAGAAAATCTCATACATTACAATCCAAGTTTTAATCTACAACAGTTTGAACTTTGAAAGAAGAAACTCATTATATGTTGGGCTGAGAAACCATGGTAATGTGACTTAAAGAATGAAGTACATAAGGAAATGAATTCAGTGTATGCGTGGCCACTGGCAATAATTTGAAGAAGATATGGTTTGTTGGCTGATGTGTTGGTTTTAATGATTGTAATCTTTTCAGTATACCGAAAAACTGAACTAGAGAGAAATTAACAAAGATAAATACAGGTGTTATAAGAGAGGGCCAGCTTAATGTTAGCAAAGCCAAGAGATATGATTGGCATCAAATAGCAATTCTTTTTTCTCTGAAAAAAAGGGGAAGTATATGAAAATAAACTTTTAAGAGAGAAGGAAGGAAAACAAAAGGAATTCACATCTTATGACCTCTGTCTCCCCATTAAAGTAGAAGGCAAATTCATTTATTAACTGGGATATACTAGTGGATAAAGCCATAGATGGAGACTATAGAAACTGAGAAATAAGCTGAATATTTGATGGAGCATTTGGAACACAAGGTCTGTTCACATAAGCTGACATTATGTTGCTGCAAATTGCCTTGAGCCTGAGCATTTAATACTCCATGAACGTGGATTTGACCATTTAGATTGAATTGGTCCACATTTATGTAGACATAGCTTCCGTTCTGCGAATCATGTATTTCTTTTAATGTTCCTGTATAGTTCCTGTTTCTGCCCCAAACTTTAATCATGGTTCTAATTCACATGCAGATTTCTTTAGACATCCAGCTTCTTTCTTAGAATAATTCCTTTAAGTTTAGAACTGCACTGTCCAATATGGGAGCCACTAGCTCTGTGTGGCTATTTAACTTTAAAGTTATAGAAAATTAACAATGTAGTTCCTCAGGTGCACTAACCACATTCTAAATGCTCAGGAGCTGTAGGTGGCCTGTGACTGCCAAATTTAATAGAGTAGATACACTTCTATAATTGGCATGGTCTAGAATTATACCATTCCCACTTGGGTAATTTCTCTTTAAATAAAATAAAGATGATCTGTTGAAAACATGTTTTGTTTTGTTTTTGAAAAAATTTTCAAGATTTTATTTATTTTATTTTTAGACAGAGGGGAAGGGAGGGAGAAAGAGAGGGAGAGAAACATCAATGTGTGGTTGCCTCTTGTGTGCCCCTTACTGGGGACCTGGTCCATAACGTAGGCATGTGCCCTGACTGGGGAATCGAACTGGCGACCCTTTGGTTCACAGGCCAACACTCAATCCACTGAGCTACACCAGCCAGGGCAAAAAACATGTTTATTGCTGATTTGAAATTGAGTACATTCCTGACAAAGTGATTTCCTATCCCTATGTTATTCCCAAGCCCAGAGATGAAGTAAATATATGCCCCAAAGAAATTAGAAAATTCAACTGGAGGACAAAGCTGTAGCCTTTGACTTCTTGCCTTCTGTTGCCAATTCAACCATAATCCTAACTTTATGGTGGAGGAATTTAAGTAATTTATCATCACCTTTCCTTTTTGACTCATATCTGATCTTTTTCCCTGGCTTGAATAAATGAGCTTCTTCATTTTTCTCAAGGCTTCAGCCATACCTTTTACACTCCGTACTGGTTAACAAACCCAAGAAGCTTTGGTTTTCTATTTTCTTACCTAGAAAGTGTCACAATGTTGCAGGAAAAGAGTACAAGTTGTTTGCTTTGTTTGTTTGTTTTTAGCTAATGACTTGGGTTTGTGCCAATTCTGACACAGAGAAGTCATTTGAACCTTCTGGTATTTGTTTTCCACATTTACTGAACTGAGTTTAAAAAAATTCATCTTTAAGTCTAAAGGGAGAAAATACATTTAAAGCAAATCTACAAAATTATTATCATCATCACTAAAGGAATTCCAAACATTTATGGCACTGCCTATGTAGAAACTTATAGTTTATACAAGTGCGTTAACCAAATTGTCACAACAACCCCTCGAAGCAGGTACTCATTAACATGTTTTCTTTTCTTTCTTTTTTTAAAAATTAAGGTAGTATTGTCTCAGTGATTAAGACAACTGTAATAGCATATGTTAAGAGAGGTATCATAACTGATAAGCCCCAAAACTCAATGATTAAGACAATAAATATTTCTTTCTCATACAGTGATTAAATATGAATAATCGAGGATGACTTTCAACCTGGTGATACACAAGGCCAGGTTTCTTCCGCCTGGCGGCTCCACAGAGATTAGGGCATTGGAGATATTTGCTTCTAGCAAGAAAATTTAGGAAAAAAAGAAAGAAAGAAAAGAAACATCACTTTCACTCACATGCCTCTCAGTGAGGCTAGATACAGAGGATACTAGGCAATGTAGCCAGACAGTCATTTCTCGGTAATCAGCTCGTCACTATGGAAGAGTGAGAATCTAATATCTCCTTATTATGCAACTAGTAACTTACGTAAACTTTGTTTTCCTACTTTCTACAATGAGTTAAATAACCCTATTTCAAGTCTTAAATGAATTTAAACTATTAAGTTCAGAGCTCAAATATAATAAGCACGCAATAAATAGTAGCTCATTAATTCATTGCCATTCTTTTTAATAAGCTACAAGATATTCTGGTCTTTGCAATATTGGGGCTTCATTTGATTCTGGCAATTTCTTTATCTGCTGCAACAACCAACCGAATTAGGAAGACTCCGTCATGGCTGCTGGACTTCCACAGTGCTGAGCGCCTGCCTGCTCACGGACCCTGAATGTTACTTTGCTTTTAATTATACGCCACTGTGCTATGCTTATTTATTGGAATTTCCCTGTTTTTTTAAATTTTGTGTATTTTCTTTTTATCTTGGGTTCCCGATGCGAACTACACATGTTTTTTTTCTCACTCACAGAAAACTGCTTTTCCCATAAGTGGGTGCTTTCCCTGCGGCTGAAATAAAGGACAAATCCTGATCTGCAGCCTTGTCCAAATTGCAGGTTTAATTTCATGCTTTTGTAAATTGGCTCATGCCGTATGTGTACCATAAAAGTCAGGCAATTGAGAAGTGAACAACCAAATAGACTAAAAGAAACCAGGCAATACGGGCAGAATCAATGCTATGCATAGAAACCCATCTTTTTTTGTATTCCTATTAGTTTATCTTCCTTGAACATGAATATGTATGTGTGTGTGTGTACATGTTGTATAAGGACTGTGTGTGTGTGTGTGTGTGGACATGTATAAGGTGTGAGCATGTGTGTGCATTTAGTTTCGGGTTATGTGGTGAGAAGGAAGAATTTTACGTAATGTAAGCACATTTTTCCCTTTAGAAGCCTGTGATAAGGAGCAGCTGGTGAGGAGGGCTGCCGTGGCAAGGGTCAAGGTGAATATTGCTTTTATCCACCCAATGATTTCTGCAGGAAAAAAAGCAGGATTTACACTTATCTACCAGAGTCTTAAATATTGTATGTGTTCAAGAAACATAGTGTATTAATATTTCAGAATGTAAGTGTCAATTCAAACGCATCACAAAATTATGTTAGACCGAGACGTGAAACTGTTAAAAGTATCAGAGAAGCAGAGGAATTTCAGTCTTCTTAACCTTATAAGGAATATTAAATGATGGGTTCTGTTAGAGAGTGATTAGGAGGAGCATTGTCTGTCTTTTTTTTTAGGACGAGCATTTACTTCGGGGACAACTATGCCTTAGGGACCACCTCATCCCCAAAGTGGGGAGGATGGAATGATACCTTCTGACCTCATAGAATCACAGTAGCTTCCCAGAGTTTATCTGAGGATATTTTTAGCAGGTCTATTTGGAAGGAATAGTATTGTGAATTCCTTCCCTCCCAAAGGAAAAGGGTGTGGTATTACTTTCAAATCCCAAGTCAGGAGAAAGGCTTTAATGAGATGCCACAATTAGCTTACTGTGTGTCCCCATAAATTTCATGCACACTAGGAGTCGGTGTTTAACTCATACCAGTAGCAAGAGAGAGCTGTCTGTGTAGCCAATACATTTCATTCCATGTGTTTATTTGGATAAAGGTTGTATGACTATTTCCTGTGGCCCAGATGTGGACCATGAACAAGAGTAAGGAAGAATATGATTTTCTTGGATTTTGTTCAGCGAAGCCCCTGGAAGTTATTCGTTAGGCCATGGAATAAATAATCCGGACGATGTTCCAGGTGTGTAGGTGCTGGAGCATGAAAGGGCGACCCTGGAGCACAGAAATGCCTACGATTTTCCTCATTGATGAAAAAGCATGTGAGATATAGCCCCATAATCAGGGGAGCCCCAAGGGCACTCATGTGAGAGTACCTGTGTCAGACGCCTATTGTCACAATAATCCTAAATATTAACAAAAAAAACCCTCATCCACATACGATAATAAGTTTGTGGTTCATGCCTCTAGGGTTGTCATCTTAGATGTCTCTACTGCTCCGGGCTTGGCTCATAAACATGCTAAGGGATGGTCGACTCTCACCTTCATCTGCGATGCTTTTGGCTGGAACCACGGAGATGACATGGATGTCTTCTCCTCTCGCGAGCCAAAACAAACGTTCTCTTTGCTGTAGCGGAGGCGCAGAGGGGAGGGCAAGCCCATTTACAGCAGCACGTCTCGGGCTGCTACTTACGTCATGAATGCTCGCATTCCGCTGGCCAAAACAAGTCATGTGGCCATTCCCAGGGTCAGACGGAAGGAGCATTATGAAGTTTCCAGGAAAATAGGATGGATAAGGGTGGGGTGAAGACTTGGGGGCATTTTTTAAATTAGTCCATCACAGTGCCCATGGGAAAACAAAAACAAAAACAAAGACTCAATCACCTACTAGATCCAAAGAGTGCTAGACTTAAATCGCTATGCCATTACCAAGCAAACGAGAACCTTCCCACTCACTCTACCTATTCTCTTTCCCTGATATTCGATGACTGTGTAATCATCCATTGTGGTCGGCAAGGGGGAGGAAGAGCGTTAGAAAGTCTAGGTGATAATGAAGTCAGCTTCCACCTGAAGCGGGACTAAGGTCAGGCAGGTGAGGAGACTAAATTTTAGAGCAAGTTGAAACATTTTAAAAATCATTTTATGAGACTGGATATCTTAATTACTGAATTGAGACTCTGTTTTGGAGCTAAGAGCAGAAGTTGAGCATTTATTACTGTAGTGTGACTAGAGGAGCCATGGGGCTGACCTTGAATTTTCACCCTGAGCCTGGTGAAGAACTATCCCTACTCAGTAAATATAGACAGTGAGAGACAAAACTGAAGTTACTTTTTCATTAAAATCTGTCAGTAATTCTTATTTAAGTAATTACATTACTTCAATAAACAGTGTATGGTAGTGGTTGAGACTTAGAAATCGAGAGCCAAATTGCAGAGTTTGTGGATTCAAATTTCAGCTGTTTCTTGTTGACTTAAGCACATTTGTTTACTTAATTAATTTATGTTTTACATGTATGCTTCATTTTTCTTACCTTGAAAATTGGGATACTATTTTTGCCAACCTGAAAGCATTGTTGCAATGATTGATTAATATATTTAAAGCATTTCAAACAATGCCTGGTACACAGTAAACACTTGGTAACTATTACTGTATTGTACTATTTTTGCTTAAAAGTAAACTTTTCTACAACGATATGTGAAATGGAATACTCTGATTGGAGGCAACACTGGTACATGGTGTGTACATAGCCTGTCAAAAGTGCATCAGTTACACAGCACTGGATGAAAAGAACATTTGGTTACTCTTTTGCAGAAGCACTGTAGGCGATTCATTCTTTCCAAGTCCAGATCCTCCTTTTACCAAGCTTGCCTTGGCATGGTTTTCCCTTGGGAATTTTCTCGGACTTTTTACCACTAGTGACAATTCTCTGGGTTGTCATATGTGAGTCCTTCATTCAGTTAGTATGCATTTATTGTCTATTAGTGAGACTGTAGCATACAAAGTGATGCGTCTAACCCCCAGAAGGCAACTATGAAAAAATACTTTCATATATTTGACTTTTGAAAAATCATTTTTCAGTTGCAGCTAACATTCAATATTATATTAGTTTCAGGTGTACATCATAGTGATTAGACATTTATAGAACATACGATAGGTTTAGTACCCACCTGGCACCAAACATATTTGACTTCGAAGACAGATAATTTTATTTAGGAAACAGAGGACCTAGATTGCAATATCAGATATAAAGTCATAAATTGAGGGCTAGAGGGAAACGTCAAGATTGTTTATTTAACTCACCTACTTTATAGATGACTAAATGAAGGCCAAAATGCATATGATTATGTGTCCAGAGTTCCAGACTATTTTCAGAATCAGGACTATAAGTAATGTCTTCAGGTGCACAAGCCACTGCTCCTTCAGTACCTCATAGCTTCCCACGTGAGCACAAACTCAACAGGGGAAAGAAGAATTTTGATAAAATGAGTAATCAGTGGTTAATGTCAAAAAATGGAGTGCAGATATCCACAGCAGGTGATAGAAACCAATTTTATTTATTATTTATTTTTATTTTTAACTGTGAATAATAGTGTGAACATAGGTGTACAAACATCCCTTTGAATCCCAGCTTTGAATTCTTTCGGATAGCTATCTAGAAGTGGAAATTACTAGATCATATGGTAACTCAACTTTTAATTGTTTCAGAGGAAACCGATTTTTAAATTGAAGACTGATTATGCTGATAAAATCTTAAATAGTCTTTTGCACGAAAATGTGGTAGGAAATGGATAGGAGGCATGCGAGAGACGACAAACCTACTATACACCTTTGCCTCAAGATAAAAAGACTATTGAGAGTTTATTTTTTTTCAATCACACTCCCCTTTTTACCTGATATAATACCACTCTGAGTAGTACCATTGTCTTCGTCAGTGGTATGCCTCAGAACCACCTGAAGGGATGGTTAGAAAATACTACTCCCTGGATCCAGATCTCGCCTCCAGAGACTGTGATAGGCGGACCTCATGGTGGGGGTGGGGAGAGCAGTGCTGGGGCTGAGACCGCATTCTGACAAGTTCTCAGGTGATTCTGATGCTGTAGGTCATGGATCAAACTCTGAGAATCACTGACCTATGTAAAGAGTAATAAATACTAATACAACAAATAAGGATGAGACTGTGTGTTATGTTAAAATTCCACATAGTGCATGTGCACAGGTACCACAGGTAGCATAACAGAATATCTTCTTGATAGAAGCAAAGAGGATCTTTGCTTTGTAGTACAGAAAACTAAAAAACTAGGATAAGAACTAAGAAAATTGCCAAATACTGGCTTAATTAAACAAAACATCTAAGAGGGTTAAAATATAATGGAAATGAAATACATACATATAAAAATCTTTCAAATAAAAAGATACAGGATTATAAGATGTCAGGTCAAGATGGAGGCATAGGTAAACATGCTTCACCTCCTTGCACAACCACAGAAGGAGTTACAACTAGACCTCAAAACAAATGACTCCCAGAACTGTCAGAAAACCAAGCTGTCTGGAAGCCGGACAACCAAGGATTTAAAGAAGCCACATTCATCTAGACGGGAAGGAGGGGCAGAGATGCGTAGACAGGCAGAGAGGCACGGAGACGCTGTGTGATGTGGAGAGGTGGCAGCAGCAGCAGAACGGGCAGCCCCCCAGTCACATGTGGTAGATAAAAATTAGGAGGGATACCTTGGGAGCAAGCGATCCCAGACCCAGGCCAGACTGCACAGCTCAGTGTTCCAGCACCAGGAAGATAAACCCCCATAACTCTGGCTGTAAAAACCAGTGGGGGTTGGGGTGCAGGAAGAACTGCCAGATTTTCAGGAGACTCCACTTAAAGGGCCCACATGGACTTAGAATGTATACAGACCCACCCGCTCTGGGATTCAGCACCAGTGCAACAGCTGGAAGGGCACCAGCCACATACGGGGGCGTAAGTGAAGTGACTGGAAACAGGGCGAGTGCCAGGGAAACGTCCAGAAGCCAGGCAGTGGCATTGTCCCCTCTCAGAGCCCTCACTTCGCAGTGAAGAGGGTTGCCTCGCCCTGGCGATTACCTAAGGCTCTGCCCCATACAACTTACAGCTGCACTTTTCTATAATAGGCTACTAAGACAGGGAGTCAAAGCAGCTCTACCGAATACATAGAAACAAACACAGGGAGGCTGCCAAAATGAGGAGACAAAGAAACATGACCCAAATGAAAGAGTAGAACAAAACCCCAGGAAAAGAACTGAACAAAATGGAGATAACTAATCTGTCAGATGCAGAGTTCAAAACACTGGTGATCAGGATGCTCAAAGAACTCACTGAGTATGACAATAACATAAAAAAGACCCAGGCAGAAACGAAGGTTACACTCAGTGAAACAAAGAAAAACCTACAGAGATCCAACAGTGGAAGGGATGAATCCAGGATTCAATTCAACAATTTGAAACATAAGGAAGAAGTAAGCATTCAACCAGAACAGCAAGAAGAAAAAAGCATTTAAAAAAATGAGGAGATGCTAAGGAGCCTCTGGGACATCTTCAAACATACCAACATCTGAATCATAGGGATTCCAGAAGGAGAAGAGGAAGAGCAAGAAATCGAAAATATATTTGAAAAAATAATGAAAGAAAACTTCCCTAATTTGTTGAGGGAAATAGACATAGAAGTCCAAGAAGCACAGAGAGTCCCAAACAAGTTGGACCCAAAAAGGACCACACAAAGACACATCATAATTAAAATGCCAAAGGTAAAAGATAAAGAGAGTCTTAAAAGCAGCAAGAGAAAAGCAGAGTTACCTACAGGGGAGTTTCCATAAGACTGTCAGCTGATTTCTCAAAAGAAACTGTGCAGGCTAGAAGAGACCGGCAAGAAGTATTCAAAGTGATGAAAAGCAAGGACCTACGTCCAAGATGACTCTATCCAGCAAAGCTGTCATGTACAATGGCAGGGCAGATAAAGTGCTTCTCAGACAAGATAAAGCTAAAGGACTTCATCATCACCAAGCCACTATTATATGAAATGTTAAAGGGACTTATTTAAGAAAAAGAAGATCAAAACTATGAACATTAAAATGGCAACAAATTCACAACTATCAACAACTGAATCTAAAAAACAAACTAAGCAAACAAGCAGAAGAGAAACAGAATCAGAGATATGGAGATCATTTGGGAGCTGGGAGGGGGAGAGAGCGGGGGAGAATAGGGAAAAGTTGCAGGGATTAAGAAGTACAAATTGGTAGACACAGAATAGACAGGAAGAGGTTGAGAACAGTATAGGAAATGGAGCAGCTAAAGAACTTATATGCATGACCCACGAACATGACCTAAGTTGGGGATTGCTTAAGGGAATGTGGGTACCAGGCGAAGGGGTCAAAGGGGAAAAATTGGTAGCATAATCAATAAAATATAGTTTTTACAAAGGAAGAAAAATACCAAACAAATCCTAGCGGACGCACCTTTCCCAAAAATACCTGACCAGGAATAAAGTCTGAGAAACTGTCTTAGCCACGAGGAGCCTAAGAAAGCATGGCTACTAGATGTATTGTGGGGTCCTGGGTGGGATCCTGGACCAGATGAGGGACATGAAATAAAAAGTAAGGAAATCTGAATAAAGTATGGACTTCCGTTAATATAAGAGAAGATATAGGATTACAGGTTCTCTTTAATAATCCATATATAGTAATATATTGACGAAACCAAAAAGAGTGAAATTCAATAGGGATTAATTAAAAAATCTATCAGTAAATTCTGAAGTATATACAGATGCAATCTTCCAGATATCTAGTTTAACAAGATTTCATATTAAAATATACTTCAATGATTCTTTAAACTGGATGGCTTTTAATGTCCCTTTCAATTGTGCAAGTCTGAGATTTTGTGATTTATGGCTTCTACTTAAATTAAAGATTAATACAGCAGGCTTATTTCATAGAATGTCATGTCAAAACAAATGAGGCAGTCTTGCATGACTGAAAGTCTATGTCCATAAACAGAAAGATAAAAAATATTCTAGAGATCTGCTGTACAACATCGTGTTAACAATTAAAAATGCTGTATGAACACTTAAAATTTTGTTAACGGTAGATCTCATATTCTGTTTTTCACATTCCCCCACTCCCAGGGGGAAAGAAAAAACAAGCAAGGCAACAGTTTTAATCTGCTTTGACTGACCAAACATATATCAGGTCTGTGTTTATTTAAGAAATCCACATTTTTAGAGAGAAGTTGACAAACCATGAAGAATCTAGTGGAGTAGCCAGAATGAAAAGAGAATTTTGAAACTACTATTTTTGCAGAGAGTTTGAGGACGAAGAGATGTTTAACCTTAGAAAGAGAAAGCCTGGTCTCTGTGTGTGTGTGTGTGTGTGTGTGTGTGTGTGCGCGCGCAGTTGAGTTTGTGCGCATGCCTGTAAGTGGCAGGCAGGTGCGCAAGACATTAGGCATTTTCAATTATTATGAAAGGAACATTGAACTCATTCAAGGGATTTTCCTGAGGATCAATTTGAAGAAACAGCTGGGAGGAATAAGGGGTCACGGCAGTTCAGTTAATAAAATTATTTCTACACAACATACAGAATTTTCAAGTAATTAGAGATGCTGTTAATAAAACTGACTTCCTTGTGAAGACACCGTGGGGATTTACCCATTTTTGTTCCCAAAGGATTTTCATAGCTGCCTAAGTAGGGGAGATAAGGCAGTTGAAACTGATGTCTGTGCATCAATCCAGCATCCGAAAGCCTTACGTATTCAGAGAAAGTAGACTAAAAATATCCACTCATCAGCAAAAGGAAACCAGGGAACTCACCTGCCTCTGATTAGCCTTTGGACGAAATGAAAAAACAATGGCCAGAAAAATCAGAAGCACAGCCTGCCCCACATATCTGTAAATTCTAGTTTGAGAAATTAACATGAAAAGTGATTCCTGGTTACAAATTCCACTGGAAGGAGACAATTCAATGTGACTGCCACCATCGTGCAAGAATTACCGGAGGAGGTATTCTTAGAAAGAGAGACCAAGGGAGAGCCTATCACAGAAAATATTTCCAAATATACACCTGAAGATGAAAATTAAACCACATAGAAAAAACAGCTAAGTCAGAAGGACTAATGAACAGAGACGTTAGTAAACATATTGATGAGTTTAAACAAATAAGGAACATATAAGGTGAACATAAATAACGGACAATACTTTCTAATATGAAATAAGAGTTACTGAAGTAAATTTTTTAAAAGTCATTTTATTGTTTCAGAGAAAGATAGTAATGTTAACTTCAAAATTTGTGAAGTCCAATATAGATGTTAAAATTGCATACGTGTTTAGTGAAATAATACATGTAGAATACACAATACACTAAAGAGAATAACGTATCTTAAAACTCATGAAATAAATGAAGGCAAGAAAGGAGAAAAACCCAGTAAAATTAAACAAACCAAGTTGAAATCATTTAATATATCAATAAGCAATATAAATGCAACTAGCCTTGTCTCCATATAAAATAGGTCGATATAGATGGATATGTGGATATATAGATATGTAGTTGTAGATGATATAAGTCTCCGTGTTATAAATATTATACATAAGATATATAACTATTCTTATAATTTCTAGCAATTTGCTTCCTTGTATTTTAAGTGTTTGTCTTAAATGGTGCCTTAATTATTACAAAATAAACATTAAGACAAAAATATTTCTAGACAGTATCACAATATAATGATAATAATTTCAGTTTATTAGTATAATACAAAATACTCAACCAATAGGTGCCAAATAACTTTGTATTATGTCTCACAATATGTGGAGCAAAAATTATTAGTGTCTCAAAGAGACAAAACTCTAAAATTAGAGTGGGAGTGTTTTCAAATTCTTCTCAAATAAAAAAAATTGAAACACATTTTTTAAAGTATGGGTGTAGAGTATGTTGAGACATAATTAATGAAGTTGACAAGCTTAGTAAGAGTTACCTTATGCTTATATTTAAACAGGAAAGCATAATCTAGGTTATATAAATCAAGACACAGAAAATTCAAAATTTGTATCAGACTAATTCTGTAATGAAAGTGCAATTTAATAATCAATTATAAAACAATTACAAATAAGCTGCATATATTGAAACTAGAAAAATGAAAGTTTAGGGGTTGAAGAAATCGAAATGAAAATTAGAAAATTACTGGGAACTGAATTAAGATAAAAACAGTGCAGATAAAAATTGTAACATTACTTAGAAGACAGTTAAAATACAGGAAAGATGGTTGAAAACTAATTTTCCAAGTATTCAATATACGAAGTAAGATAAAAACAAAACCAGTAACATCTCAGTGGTACTAGAAATTAAAGAATACACACAACTAGAGATGAAACAGATTAAAGAGACTAGTATAAATAACTTTTTGCCAATATGTATGGAAACAGTAAAAATATATAATTTTTCACACATATACAGAGACACATCATGTATTATTTTTAAATTATAAATCTAAAATATATACCGTATATGCTTGCACACTGACACAGAAAAACTGGACATATTTTGATGGCTTTCTGTGGACTGTGGGATTTTGAATAAGTTTTCAATATTTTTCTTTATCCATTCTTCTCTGGAGTCTAAATGTCCTAGAAGTTCTAGCATAAAGCTGATGATTTATTTAAGCACAGTAGAATTCCTATCACTCTTGTATCAATTTTGGAATCAGTGCGACCATCTCTGATTATGTTTACAAATATTCTTTGTCAATATGCTCTTTCTCGGTAGCTCTGTAAAGAGGGGGTTGCTTGAGCTACAACACGGGACTATAAGGGACTAAATGGTAATGGAAAAAAATACAATAAAGGATTTTAAAAAGAGAACATGGGAGTGGTGGCCTGGCCAATTCAAAGATAATGCCAGGATTAACTTATAGGTTCTTCTGACAATGCTGGAATTAATTTTGCTGCAGTTTGAGTAAGTGAATCCCAATACTTTACCATAAAAATTGCAAACATTCATTGATGTTTGTATATTGCTGTTGATATCCCTTCACTTAATAAGTATAAATATTAGGGGAAAATTCAACATTTTAAAAACCCTTTTGAAATTGCGTTACATATCGCCTCTTCTAATCAAGTCAGATTTTGTTCCAAATAGTTTCAATGCCTGCAGTTGTCCCCCTGATATTTAAAATGATTCCACAGGCTAAACGTGACCATCCCCTGAGATGTTGTATAAAAGGCTGAGGAAAGATGATTTACTAATACAGGTATTTCTCTGTATTCTGAAGTATAACATTCTATGAACAGAAATTCTTAGTGAGTGGAATGATTTTTAAAAGTGTAAAATGCTTTATATTTTAAGTAAATTCTGTTCTTCACTAAGAACCATCGAATACATTGCCTCAGACCTGAAATGTCTAAAGCCAAGCCCCCTTCTATCCACAAAATCTGCTCCTTCTGAGGCTGGCGGCTGCATTTAGGGCTTCCTGCGAGTGCGATCTGTGCAGTTTGTGTAAAGCTCCGCTATCACGATTTTGACATTTTCAGGAGTTTTTGAGCAAAATAGCCTGCATTTTCAGTTTACACTGAACCCCATAAATTATACACCCAGTTGATTGACTGTGTCTTCTAATCCTTCGTCAACGAAACTTCGAGTCATGCCCCATATTCAAACTGTCAATACTTCCTACTTTTTACCATCAGATAATCCACTTCTTATCAATTTTGCTAGTACCGCCCGAGTCCAAGCCCCCAGCACCCATCCAGAGCCTCCTAACCAGCATCCCCATCTCCTTACTTGGCCCTCCGCTCAGAGTGTCTTCTTAGTAGAGCAGCCGGGGGTGATCTTTATAAATAACAATCAAGTCATGTCACTCCTTTGCTCAAATTCTTCCAATTACTTGTTGTTTCACCGTGGTAAAGGCCTAAATCCTTATGTGACCTTCAAGGTTCTGCATGATCTGCCTTCCTGAACTCTCTCTTTTTTTCTCTTCACACTCCCTTTCTTGTCCACTCAACTTTATCAACATTCATGTATTTCCCATTGCTGCAGCCTCCCAGCTATGAGCCTTAGAGCTTTGAACGTAGTTTCTGTTTCTCTGCTGAGATTCATCACCTGTTTATTCATATGCATATATTTTTCTTTAAGCTTCCTAAAAATATTTAACAGTTGCTTCTAAGTCTTTGTTCGATAATCTCAATATCTGGACCAACTTAAAGTTCATTTATTGACTTTTTTTTCTTGAGTACAGACCACATTTTTCTGTTTGTTTACATGAAAAGTGATTTTTGATAGAATACTAGGTATGAATGGTATGTGATAGAGACTCTAGATTCTGTTCCTCTGAATAGTGATTTTTCATTCTAGCAGATAGATAACTTGGAGGGACTCAGGCTCCAAATTCTGTCTGTCCTGTGGGCGGCAAAAGATGTGATCACCACTCAGTTTTTTCTGTTTCCAGCTGGTGAGATTTTCCTGAGCCTCTTGGGGTCCCTACCACACTTTAGGAATCCCTCACTTTTAGGATTACTAATTTTCTGTCTGCTCTGCTCTTCTGAAATCTATCCTCGGCAGCTTTTGGTGTCCCCATACTGTATGGAGATTTAGGCATATTACAAGGCAAAAATGTATAAACTCACAAATTTCACCAAGTACGGTTATGTTCGTTCAAGGGTAGATTTCCATCCAGATTCTGCCTGCTCGCCTTTCTTCTATGCTTTGAAATTAGTATTATTTTACCTTCTGTCCAGATTTTATCATTGTTATCTGTGCAAATTTTTCTAACCATGCAACTAGCTGCATGTATTCAGACAAATTACAATATTTATTCTCACCATGACTTATTTTCTTCAGGTGTAAAATGCAAGTAATGATAGGGTTAGTTTGAGGATTGAATATGTTAGATGTGTGTTGAGTTCGTACTGTGTCAACTCAGCTCACCTGGAACTATGTTACTTAGATTTCTCTTTCCTTAGTAGAGATAGTTTGCATGGGAATTGGAAAGTGAAAGTGAAAAATACACTTTTTGCACTTGGAAACACATTGCAAGGCACCAGATCCTGTCACAGCTTACACAGGCTGTCACTGATGTGCTAGGTCCCCTTGTTAGTGAGCCCACAAGTCTTACAGCTACCACTTGGTCTTCTGCTTTAGCTTCAAATCTTTTGTGCAGCTGCCTCTATAGCTCTGGAGAAAAGGGCACTAACAGGAGTAAGAGTCAAGGTTTAAAAGAACATGAGTGGGACAGCCAAAATAATATGGTTGGTAATTGTCATTATTCAGTTAGACATTCTAGAAATAAATCAGTCAGTACTTCAGATGGTGTCTGTTGATGAGGTATTTTGAGAAGCAGACTCTGAGATGGAATTCAGATCTCAGTACATTAGTTAGAGAATGCCCTTGCGTGCATCTGTGGAAGAAAGAAGAAAGCAGCAGGATGAGGTAGATGCAGACGTCAGACTGCACGGGGGGCCTGAACAGGAGTGTGTGCTGATTCCCACGAGGAACTCTGCAACTAAATGGCCTGTCAGTCACTGTGCCTTGAGCACCCTGAGCACCGACTTGATCAATCAGTCACTGCATGACAGTCTCTCTAGGGAGGGCAAGACCTTGGGTATGGGGACTCTGCAGCTAAGGCCATCCCTGAAAAGCTAACAGTGAAAGGATGCATGTGCTTAGTATTCCCCGAAGGAAGGGCAACGAACCTTTGTTGAAAGATCTGGACTGTGCATCCCTCTGTCGGTCACAGTGTCCAGTAAAGGCATTGAAAGAAAAACTCGGGTGGAATTGTGAATCCATTGTCCAAGAAATGCAACCTGTGAATAATAAAAGTGGTTGTGTTAGAGAAAGACAGGTAAACTACACATCGCTTTATCACCCTTAACGTTGATTTCAAGAGTGATCCTTGGCCTCACTGAGCCATGAGTCTCAGTTGTTTCCTAGGCCTAGGACATGTGACAAGCTACAAAAGATAATCAGCCAACCATGTGTATAGTCATCCTTCATTTTTGATCCACGCAAATTCGCTTTCTCGCTCAGTTACTATGAAGAATCAATAATTATTGCTGACTTTAATTCTCATTACTGATTTTGAAAGGGTAACTTTACATAGTCATTTCTTTCCCTCAATCTTTATATAATAATTGACCATTTCATATTTTGTCCATGCATAACATATTGAATTAAATATTGAGGTCGTTTTTAATATCATTAAAGACTCATTGACATATATGTATAGAGTATTCTAGTTAAAAAGTTTACTTTGGTATAAGATATTGAAGAAAAACAAAAGTGATAATGGAATTATATTATTAACAAAGTTTGAATTTTGAAAAGGAGCATTGTAGTATTAGAATATGAATTTCTGAAATGATTTTATATATATATATATTTACAAACTCATGATCTACCAAGTTTGCCTTTAAGCAATAATTTCTGTAAGCATATGCTTTACATAGATTGTTGCCTCCACTTATGACCATAGATTTTAAATGTCCTATTATTAACATGAAAAGATGACTCAATGATCATTTATTCTATATATCTTTATTGAGCACCTGTAGTGCTGGGCACTTAGGTAACTAAAGAAATGACAACACTCCTGGATTCTAGAAGCTCACATTTTGGTGAGTGAGGCAAAGAAGTAAACAAATTAAGCTGGTATGTGCCAGATGGAGGTGGGATAGGAAATGTCTCTTGATTGATCCGTTGAGGGGTCATATGGAAGCTAAGCTTCAAAGGGTGAGAAAGAACTCATTGTGTATACAAGTAAGTTAAGGGAGGACAAGTTGAGCAAAGACAGATAGCTTGAAGAGCATATGTTTTATACTACAGACTGCCCAAGTGAGGAATGCTAACAAATGCTCCCAGGACTATAGGCCTGGGAAAGATTATGAATTTGTATGAAATGCTAAGTTATAAATAATTTACCCTATATGCAAAGGGAAGTCATGCATAATAGTCAATAAGTGCCTTGATCGTGGTTGTATTTACCATGATCATTCAGACAACTGTGTGGTAGATTGAATGAAAAAGATAAGGTTTTAGGCAGAGTCCAGTTCTTACATTATATCAGAAAGTGTAACTATAGAAAGATAAACTGGAAATGTAAATGTACCATAGTTTTTTGATCCACTCATTTACTGTTGGGCATTGAGGTTGGTTCCAGCACTTGGCTATTGTAAATAGCACTGCTATGAACATTGGGGTGCATAGGTTCTGTTGAATTGGTGTTTCCAGGTTTTTAGGGTATAATCCCAGCAGTGGAATTTGCTGGGTCAAAAGGTAGTCGCATTTTTAGTTTTTTAGGAAACTCCATACTGTTTTCCACAGTGGCTGCACCAACCTGCATTTCCACCAACAGTGCACTAGGGTTCCCTTTTCTCCACATCCTCGCCAGCACTTGTTGTTTGTTGCTTTGTTTATGGTGGCCATTCTGGTCAGTGTGAAGTGGTATCTCACTGTGGGTTTAATTTGTATCTCTCATAAAGTCCAGTTGTTTTGGGGGTCCTGCCTCGTAAGAAGAAAGATTTTAGTGCAAGAGGATGACAGCTTTTAGCAAGTTGATTTTGAGATGTCTGCGACATACTCAGATGTTGTCCAATAGCTATTAAAAAACCCAGTCTCATACTGACAAAGAAAGATTTTAGCAGATATTGTATATTTAGATATCACAGGTATCACATTGGAAGATAAGGCTGTAATTGCCAAATTAAGTATGAAAAATAAGGAAACAGTAGTTTGAAAGTTAGAATCCCAGTAAAAACTATCTCCCAGTAAACCTAGGAGCACTGTGTAGAGTTTATCAGCTATCAGTTGCTCTGAGAAGTCTTCACTGCAAAACACTCTTCCCCTAGACTGAGTAAATGTCCAAATGCAAAATTTCCATAATGCCCTGTATTTCTAACACAAATAATATAAATGTAATCATCAATTTCCTTCTCCGTCATTTCCATTAAATGGTACACGTTTCTGTGACAATTTCTAATTGACACTTTATTCCTAATGCCGAACAGTATGAGGTACATAGTAATTACTGAATGTTTTAGAAAAGAAGAAGGATTTTATTGCACGGATCATTCAGAGGCAAATCAGGGGAGAGTAGTGCCTTAGAAACCAATGCAGAATATTTTCAATAAAGGAGGATTAAAAACATCAAATCCCATGAAGAACATAAACCAGATATGAGTAGTAAAGTGTCTAGTGGATGTTTTAGAATTTGTTATTATATTATTTTGGAGTATGTTATCTTATTCTTGAAAATGAAGGCATCAGATTTGAAGTTGGCACTTTTCTTCCTCAGCAAGTGATTGTATATGTTATTAAAGTATTTAGAATTTGGTTATGGTAACAAACATTCATCTTTCTTGTTGTCCACCCAACAACTGAATCTCCATCTTGTGTTTGAGATATAACTATCCTTGATGAGGCAAAGTCTGCCTTTCACCAGAAAAAAAGAAATAGAAATAATTTCAGACTCTCCTGCAGCTGAGGAGTGGACAAATGCAGCTACACACCTCTTTGATGTATCAGATGCCCAGGATCAGGACTTGAATCAGTGAATACCATTAAATTACTAATCAACTAAATGGCAATGAGAGACAATTCTTAATTACCTCCAAAATGATAACCTCGCTTTTGTATTAATCATCATCCTTTTCATTTTCCTTTTTCCATTTACCTTTAGGACAAAAAAAAGGAGAATCTTGCAATGTTCCTACTTATTAAATTCAGTAGGTGGGAGCTTAAAATAATGATTAAAATGAGATATTTGGATCGATGATGTATTTGACATCTCTATAATTTTCCTATCTCTTATTGCTATAAATGACTGAAAGTTACTTCTATTTTTACATATATAAATTATCTGTGTGAATATCTATTTTAGTCCAGAAGTCACATTGATATAAAAATTTTCCCTTAGATATTGATAATGGGAAATATTTTATATTTTTATTGGCCTTGATCCTTCAGAGTGCCACCTAGGATTGATTGTTATAACATAGCTCAGTTTCTTAATTTTAATTAAGGGAACTCATAAAACAATTGGCATCTCACTCATTCCAAAGTGTTGGCATAAAAAAAACATTCTGAATCATGACCTTGAGCTTCTGAGAATGCTACTTAGGTTAAGTAAATTAAACAGAACTGTCTTGAGCACTTTAAGTAAGAATCAATCCCTATCATTACTTTGGGCAGAAATACAGGTAGACCTAAACTTGAAATATTTAAAAGCAAACGAGAAATATTTAAAAGATAACAACTTGGACCATTCACACAGAATTAGGAATCCAGGCTAGTGGCAGCTTTAGAACCAAGTTTGGCAAGATGATAAGTAGATATTTTCTTAGCTTAACAAACAAAGAAATATACTATTTGACACTTTATAATTAATAAAAAAGATGAGTAAATATTTTGTCATTTTTATAAAATAAACTTGGACAATAATGAGAAAGAGGAATGCAGTCTTGTATTTTGCAAAGGGTATTAACGACACATAATTCAATTCTATCAGAGAAGAATTGTGTCACCTAGTGATATTAAGCCCATGAATTTCTTTTGGAATTCCTTTGAAAACTGATCAGCAAGCACTTCATTTGTTTAACTAGTTCAGATGTATAATTGTAGGATTAAATCCCTTTTATTATTGGATGAGTTCATTCCTACTTTGGAGATATCAACCTTTTTTCCCTATCCATTCAGACTTTGTTTTATGACTTTTTTGAAATGCAATAAATAGCACTTTACACCATGCATTTTTTGTCACAAAACAAATTTAGAAATACTTCCAAGAATCACTATGGCTGATATCAATAACATAAGAAAATTTAATGTAGATGGATTTTTAAAATAAAAATAAAAAAAGAATCAATAAATACAAAATGTGCCAAATCATTGCTTGGGTATTCTAGTAATTCCTTCCTCCATGTGACAATTTTAAGTCTGGGTTTTTTTTTTCTGTTCTAATCTTATTCCAGTGAATGCATTCCAGATCTGCCCTGCTCCATTATTCAAATGTAATTGTGGTCTGTTGGCATGTTTCTACTTGCTTGGCTTTAGCTGCTAGAAAGCAATTATACCTGATCATTTCTGGTAGTTATTGCTGCTATTATCACTTGCCTGCCCAGGACCTGCCAAGAACATCCCAAATACCATGACAGTTTTGTTCAAGAAAAAAGAAGTAACTGAGGGCTGGCTACTTCATTCGTATATTTGCACCACTCTTGGAAACCACAACTTTGATGTTTGTTTTTTTGCAACATTTTCTTTTAGCTGATTTTCCTACTGAACTTCATGGGTGTGATATCAGTCAGAACTGGGTGCCAAGCCCTTCGAATTCTGTTTTTGGGTTTTTTTTCCTGTTTTTTACAGGATTCTGTTCTCTAGCATTCAGTCCAGCCAATCCAGCTGATATTTCTTAGGATACAGTTTAATCTTCTCCACTTCCTATCTAAAACCAAACTTTTATAATGCGAGTTGCAAAATGTACAAATGCAATATGAGTATGATGTCAGTTTCACATTGAGTCACTAATTGTTTTCTTACCTGGTAAACCTGATGTTTGATACTTCCTCCAGTTTTGTTGATGGTTCTTGATATTTTACTCCCATCAGTTTTAATGACTTTACTGGTCTTTCATACTGCCCAGATGGAGGAAAGGTTTAATTTAAACTGAAGAAACTTGACAATGATGTCAACAGTTCCAAGTGACACCAAAGTAACAGATGCAGGAAACATTTTGTGAAACTAACTTAGCTTTGTGGGAATGAGCTAAATAATAGAAGTTTCATACTGTCTCATCTTTTGGATTATTTGCATGCATGTGAGAAGTTACTTATTGGGCCAGTTATTTTGACTGTACATTTCCTTTTGGAGGATAAATTAAGTACATTCTTTTTCTTTATTCATTCCAGATTAGGCAAGACTGCATTTTGAAAGAAGTTAACTTTTGCTATTTAAATAGCATAAATTCAAATGTATCAATAAATCATGCTTACTTAGCATCAACTGTGGTCAAAATCCTATTGGTGCTGAGGGTATAAAATATAAAAACTAAACCTTGCCTTCGAGGAACTTGAAGCCAATTGGTGGAGAAAGATTTTTGTAGTTTTAGCCATAAACACAAATAGAAAAGAACTAAAGGTCAAGGCAGGTTGTGAACGTTGTCAGGGCCTGTTTGGTCTCATCCGCATCACACATGCCCACCGTAATCTCGCGGCTTGACCTGCCCCCAGAACCAGTAGGAGCCCTGCTTAATTGCATAGCACAACTGCTCTTTGCACCAGAAATACGGAGATTTGGAAGTAAAATCCTTTCTTTCTACTTGACCTCTACTTGACCTTTCACTCTATTTGACCTCTCACCCTATTTGACCTCATTCCGACCTGTCCCGTCACCTGGGGTTTTTTCCTAACTTTTGTCCTTAGTAGTTGGCTTCATTCCCACTTACTTTCTTCTTACCAGCTCGGCCCCTCCTTCCTCTCAGCTTGCCATATGGCCAATGTTGCACAAGAGTCCATGCTAATCCTTTTCTGACTGTGAGCGCCAAGTCAGTACTGCAGCTCATAAACTCTGAAGGAATTTAAATAAGTGAGAGGTTACACTGGACTAGCTTATCAGGGATCTTGGTCTGTCTAGAAATCAGAAAGTGCAGAGGAGAAGAAAAGGCTTTCAGCGTGGAGAAAATAATGAGTAAAGTCAAAGATAAGAAAACGTTTAAGTGCAGAATGATGATATGAATTTGCTTAGATAAGAGGACTTGCGGAAACATAGATGAAAATACAGTTTGGGGCTAAACTGCGAATGTTCTTAAGGCCAAGGCATTTGGAATTATATTGTATTAGATAGAAAATTATTGAAGATTTTTGACCACAGGGATATCATATTTAAAGCAACGCTTTAAAAATTTGGTTATGTAAACATGTCTAATGTTGCTTACTTACCTTGAGAAGATCCTGTGATTGTCAAAATGATATAACCGGGGCTCATATAACTGGCATATATGATTGACTTTGTCAATTCTGATTATAAACAAAATCCAAGAAGTGAAATGTAACTGGCCGATCACCCCTCCCTGTATTTACCTGCTTTGCCATGTGCCTTTGCATCCCCTTGCCTAAAAACAGAGCACAGTTCCCACTCATTGATGTTGGGCTTGGCCACGTGACTTGCCTTGAGCAAAGACACGAATGTAGGTGAGATGCTGTGCCAGTTCTGAACCCAGGCCAAAAGAGACCTTGAGCATTTTTATATTTACTCCCCTTGAGCTTCTTCCATCTCTCAAACTAGTTCTCTGGGCAATAAAAAGTGAAAAACGTGGAGCAAATCCAAACCTAACGTACGACTTGAAGCGAAACCCAGTTGAGCTCAACCTAGTTAGACTAACAGCCAGCTGACAAGCAGACATGCGGGCAGGAATAAATTACAGGTGTTTTAAATCATTATCTGTTTGGGGTAGTGTTAAAACATCATTGTTTTTAAAATAGCTGATTCATACTTTTTTTCTAACTAATAGAAGAATATAATGCAAATATGAAACTCCAAAAGTGAATAGTTTACAATGTGCTGAAAATGCTAGACCTAAATATTATAATTATTCCTAGAAATCATTATATGAGATATATACCAACAATGTATACCAACAAACAAGAAACAGGATCATGGGAGAAATTAATATTATGTCAAATCAGGAAAGAGCAAAGGAACTGCAGAGACATAGATGGCAGGGAGAAAACCACAAAACAAACAAACAAAAACATGAGGGCAGTTAGAGGGTAATACAAATTCAAATATTTGGACATATATGAGTTAACAAGTAATTTAAAAAAAATTCAAAAACAAAGAATTCAATATACCTGGAAATTCTGAGTTGGGAAGAGTTTTAGGCTGAACTCAAAAAGTCTCCAGCTCCATTTTTCTATGATTTCCTATGTACTAACGTTTCCTTCATAATTGTTTTCAAGCATAAGATTTCTGTTGGCAACTATAAAACGGGTTTACATGTTCATAGCCAGGTGAAAGAAAATGCATTGCTTTTTGACCTCTGTTTAGGGTAAGAAAACACTTTCAGAGAGTTTTCCAACAGACCTTTCTTTGCATCTCATTGGTCAGTCCTGGGGTTATAGGCAGTGCAGTGGTGTGGTGGTAATTCGACCAAAAGAAAACTGCTTTTGCCAAATTCTGTCATGTTAATGCTTTCATAGTGGCTATTTTTCACTACCAGTGTTACATCACTGAACACAGACCAAGGTAGAGACGTGCACCATCATCTTTTGTGAACTGGCTATAGCACATCGATAGCATATGGCACATAGGTCCATTCTTTAAACAATCATTACACTAATACACAGAATTGCCCTTCTTGTCGATAACCACATATTGAAAATCTTGAATTTCTAAATATTCTATTACAATAAATCTATATTGTTTTTAAAAATAGGAAAATATTACTTTAAAGAAAAGACTATGCCAGTGAAAAAATATTTACTAAAAAGTCAATGAGCATTAGTTGTATTAATTCACTTGACTGTAGACTATAAGGAGGAGTCTCGGGTAGTTGCGACAGACACCATATGGCCACAGAGCTGAAAGTATTTACTATTTGGTGCCTTACATGTAAAGTTTGCAGACAGACCCCTGACATGGAGCGTGACAATTGCTGAGATGGAGGTATGCACCAGATGAACTGGGAGCACAAGTAAGGACATCTCAATCAATTTCATTCACTGAGAGGGCTTTTTAAGCAGAAAGTAATGAAAATTCAATGTCAGTGCACTAATTATGCCAAATCGGAATGACTCTCCATATGTGGATAAACCATCTTGAAGGCTAGCTGAACCTGTGAGACCTTTTAGTTTCTTTTAGATACAGCATGACAAAAAGCGCTAAGCACAGCTGTGTTCATTATGGTTTGTGAACTATCATTTGACTCTGTCAAACATAAAATGATTAAATCAAGGATTGTTTCAATTAAAACAGTCACATTTAAAGTTAAACTCTGTAAATGTGACTTTATATATGAAGGCCAGTAATCATTTGCTGCATTCTAGTGGTATGTCGTATAAAATCAGCCTTTCCAAAGCCTTTCTCTTTCTTCAGATGAAAGGACTCATGTATCTTGATTTATTTTCAGGATACTTTTAAAAAATTTCTCTTCTGGTTACTCATAATAGTATATTTTAAAGTGACTGAATGCATTTAACATAATTATGTTACTGTGATATCACTAATTGAACATTTTTCTCTAAAATATTCTGATCTATGTTCAAGAAAGGAGCAGACAAATGCTTATAAAACTTATTAAGCTCTTATTTATTCTTCACTGTAGTCTGACCTTGATCCACTTTAATGATATACATGCATTAATGACACATTTTTAATCTAAGTCAGATTGCATTCAAATTAGATGTACACATCAAAAAACTCAAAGGTTTAGCTGTTTTATATGCAGTGATCATTCAGTAGTAAATCCTGTTGTTTAATTGGATACTGATCTCCAAAACGAAGAGCATGCTGAGTATTTGTTTTCTTAGCTCAATAAATGGAAGAGTAATCTGAAATTACCCATCTGCTGAAGGAAAAGGAGAGTCCAGAACTGCCAATAGCCCCAGTATCATGGCCCCCCTCTAAAGTTTCTACTGTTTAAACAGCAGGGTAAAGAACAGGCATCACTGCCCACTGGCAGCGCTACTGGGGGACTTGGCGCTCTCTTTCCCCGACACACTAGACATCATCATGGTGGCAGCAGGCACGCCCTTGACATGCAGAAGGATTCTGTGAAGTTTGTGGACCCGTACGTGCGTCCATCCACATAACGTGGTGGAGGTTGATAATGTGACAGGCAGATTCAACATCCAGGTTAAAACCTATGCCATCTTTGAGGCTATTCACAGGAGGCTGCAGACAGCAATGTGGCTGGGCAGTGAGTCCCAGGTGGACCTCCTGCCAGCTTGAGGCAGCAGGGAACATAGTCCTGATGTGCTTTTTCCCACAGGGAGTCACATGGCTCCATTCTCCCACTGGCCAAGGCTGAGATGGCATTGTCTCAAAGAACTTCTGACTGGAGAGGATCACAGATGTGACTTTGTCATAAATCAATAGTAATACTCCCTCTCTCCGCAAAAAAGGAATAGGTCTCAGCTACCTAGTGTTTTGAGGGTAAGTGATGGCAATGAAATTGGAAAAGTTTGTGATTGTTCGTGCTGCCTGTCACCACCAGAACCAATAAGCAGAGACAGGGATTGAATGTTTATGGGCACTTTATTCAGATGACTCACAATCTAAGAAGACAGAGGGTTATGTATCCTAAAAGATCGTCTTACATTCCATTTCAAACTGACCCTGTTTGTAAGGAGAAGAAAATTGTAGGTAAGGGGTTTAGAACTCAGGACAAAGGTTAATCAGATAAAATCTGCAATCCCGCAATTTCTCTAGCATCCTTTCATCTGTTGACTGGTGACTCTTTCTCTGTGTCTTGGGCGGGGGATGTCTCTCCCTGGAACACAATGGCTCAGATACCATCTTGAGTGCTTGCAGTTCCCTGAGGCACAGAGGTCGAATTGTTTGTGGTCTCCTGGAGCCAGGGTGGGTCATATCCTCAGTTCCTGAAACAATAGCTTTTTTACATGCATTTATTACTAAGCTCATTAACTATTACCTATAACTAAATTTTCTAACTATTGAGTTCCCCAGTCTGCAAGAAGGAAGGCAGGCCCCAGAGGCCAGTGGTCCTCATAAGAGCCCCATCCCTCTTTCCTCTGCCCCCCAAATCACAACCTCATCATCTCAGTAACATTTTCCTGTCTCCCCATGCAGCCTGTGGCAGTATTCTCCATCACAGTAAGTACCAACAGCTTTATCCTCTTGGTATCACCAGTCACAAATGGGGAGTCATCCTTATTCCTTTGCGTTCACAAACCCTATTATTGTATCCCAACTGCTCCTGGACCTGCTGGGAAAGCACCTTGTCTAGTGTGACAGTCTTTTCAAGGGTGCCCTAAGAAATCTTGCCACTATCACTTAAATTCCTCCTTTACAACCCTCCCTGAAAGTCCTTCTTGTGACACCACAAAAACCTCTTTCCAGACCATGCTGGGGCAGACCAACCTCGGTCCTGGTCTTTCTCCAGTAACAATAGTGTTCTCTACTCCTGTGAAATTCTTACTAAAAAAAAAATACCATTAAAGAATTTTCAACTCTCTCATATATACAGTAGATATGAATGATGGTCGTGAAACTGGGGCGGGGGCTAAAAAATATTAATACTTTATGCCTCACCTTCTAAGTTCTAGCTGGGCTAATAATCACATCAATAGAGAAATTAATAGGGAAAAAATAAAGGTTTAATATGTACACGTCAGGAATTCACATATGCATGAAAATTCCCAAGACAGTAAGTCAACATTGGGTATGTAAGGCATGTTGGACAAAGGAGAAAGAGGGGCAGGGAATGGGGTATTAGACTTCAGAAGCGAGAATGGGCGATTTACAGGTAGGTGAGGGAGAGCAGAACACAAATGGCAGGGCAGTCCTTGCTAGGTGACTCGGAAACAATGGGGCACAGGGGTTTCTAGGCAACAGGCCCCTGCCTGAAGCCCTCTAGCTTTCCATACTTAATTCAAATTAGGCTCAGGGGACATCATGAGATCTCCTTCCTGAAGCAGGGTTCTCTGTCCGAATCTCTCGGGCAAGAAAGGGAGGAGGGTCAAAAGTTCTTCCTGAGTCTTTTATTTCCTAATAAACAGCTTAAATCAATATTCCCAAAAGGCAGCTTCAGGGGGGCAAAACTTTGGTCCCTTCAAAAGCAGTTTATTTGCTTTTTTGTCTCTTTTCCACTGATGTGTCTAAGGGATCCTTTTAGAATATTTGAGCTCTTTTACCCTCTGCTGCCATCAGCTTTGGATCTCTGTCAGAAACGTGAAGAACATTTTCATCATTCTGTTACAAGTATTGCATTTGTGTCCCAAGTCAAACTGGATTTATCTTCTTAGAATTTTTATTATATAACCCTGTTATTTTATTTTATTTTTCAATTGTAGTTTACATTCCATATTATTTTGTTTCAGTTTCAGGTGTACAGCATATTATAACCCTGTGTTTAGAGCAGATGCAGTACATTCTAAAGTATACTTTCATTTCTTTTTCTTTTTTTCTTTTCTAATTCCCTCTATCCACCCCCCGCCCCCAAAGAAAACCCATGAAACTGATATATGAATGGTAGTTGACTAGTTTGGGGTATGTGGTTATGGGAACAGGTCCAGTTCTATTTCCCATATGTCAAACCCTGATCATTACTCAGAGGCTGCTAAGAAACCACTTTCGAGGTCTGTACAAAAACAAAATCAGTTACAGACCCTGATTCTAATCTCAAGTCAACAGGAAAACAAGTTTTAGACATAAAATAAAGGATAGGACTACATTCATAGAAGAAAAGAGAAAAGACGTAATAGGTAGTAAGTGTAATGCTTTTTCCAAAGCAGTCCTACTACCTAAACTCTGAGTATTGGGTTGTATTTTAAAAAGAAATGATAACCATGAACGCAATGGCAGTGCTAACTATCGCTACAATGGCGATCACATTACAGTCCATAAATGGATCAAATTAACATGCTGTAGACCTTAAATTAATACAGTATGTCAAATATATTTCAAATACAAAAAGCACTTACTAGTTAAAATTTAAGAGACCACTGAAAAGCCATCCAGGTTCCTTGGTAAGAAATTATTTTTTCTCTTGATTATAAAATATATTAAAAGACCAACAACCCCTATGCCCATCAAATGTTAAGAGAACCGTGGTTGCCAGCATAGTGGCCTCCTAAAGATACAGACACCCTAATTCTCAAAACCTGTGACTATACTACTTTACGTGATAAAGGGGATTTTACAGATGTGATCAAGATTAAGGACCTTGAGATGCAGAGTTTGTGCTGGGTAGGCCACATTTAATAACATAAATCCTGAAAAGTGTAAGGGCAAGGCAAAAGAGGAGGTCAGAGAGACAGCAGCTTGAGGACTCAAGGCCCCATTGCTGGCTCAGAGATGTGGACGTGGGCAAGGACTGGAGAAAGCTTCTAGAAGCTAAGGGCAGCCCTTAGCTGACAACCAGTCAGAAATGGACACCTCGTCATGGAATTGAATTCGGCCTACATCTGCACATCGCCATAAAAGTCCTAGAGGAGAACATTGGCAGGAAAATCTCAGATATTCCACCCAGCAATATTTTCACCGATATGTCCCCTAGAGCAAGGGACAAAAAGGAAGGAATAAACAAATGGGACTTCATCAAAATAAGAAGCTTCTGCACAGCTAAAGAAAACATCAGCAAAATGAAAAGGGAACCAACCGTATGGGAAAATATATTTGCCAATGAAGCCTCAGACAAGGGTTTGGTCTCCAAAACATATAAAAAATTCACATGACTCCACTCCAGGAAGACAAACAATCCAATTAAAAAATGGGCAAAGGACCTGAGCAAACATTTCTCCAAGGACAGAACAAGGGCCCAGAGACACATGAAAGGATGCTCAGCATCACTAGCCATCAGAGAGATGCAAATTAAAACCACAATGAGATATCATTTCACACCAGTTAGAATGGCTATGATAAACAAATCAACAAACAACCAGTGCTGGCAAGGATGTGGAGAAAAGGGAACCCTAGTGCACTGTTGGTGGGAATGCAGACTGGTGTAGCCACTGTGGAAAACAGTTTGGAATTTCCTCAAAAAACTAGAAATGGATCTGCCTTTTGACCCAGCAATTCCACTGCTGGGATTATACCGTAAGTATCCTGAAACACCATTCAAATGAACTTATGCACCCCAATGTTCACAGCAGCACAATTTATAATAGCCAAGAATTGGAACCAACCTAAGTGCCCAACAGTAAATGAGTGGATCAAAAAACAGTGGTACATTTACACAATGGAATACTACACAGCAGAAAAAAGGAACTCCTACCCTTCGCAGCAACAGCATGGATGGAACTGGAGAGCAATATGCCAAGTGAGCTAAGCCAGGTGGTGAAAGTCAATACCACATGATCTCACCTATAGGTGGAACCTAATTAACAAAATAAACAAGGAAGCAAAATATAACCAGAGACATTGAATAAAAAAACAAACTGACAGTAACCAGATGACAGTGGAAAGGGAGGGGAAGGGTCATCAAGGAACATGCATCAAGGACCCATTGACAAAGCCAAATGGGGGAAAGGTTGAGGGTGGGAGGTGGGGTGGGTGGGGCTGGGGAAAGTGGTGGCAGGAAAATGTTGACCAAAAAAAATACACAGGGGGAGGCTAAGAATTGTGTAGAAAATTAAGAAGCCAAATAACTGATATGTACAGCCCATAGACATGAACTAAGAGGTGTGGGGATGATGAGATGCAGGTGCAGGGTGGAGGGGACAAAGTGGGGGAAAATGGGGCAACTGTAATAGCATACTCAATAAACTATACAAAAAAAAAAAAAAAAAGAAATGGCTGACATCTGAATGAGCAAGGAAACGGATTTAGAGCCTCCAGAAAGCAATGCAGCTCTGGCATTATGTTTTAATCCAGTGAGACCCACGTTGGACTTCTGGCCTAAAGAACTGCAAGATAATAAATTTGTGTTGTATTATAGTAAGCCACTATGTTTGGGAGTAATATGTTACAGCAGCAATAGAAAACTAATACAGTAACCACCAAGTAATAAGTTTCCCTTACATAGCAATGTAAAATTTTCTTTAAACATTGTACCTTTCAATAGGCAATCTCAATGTTATATTTCTCGAGTGGCTGCCAGCAGTGAATCTGGGCAGTTGATTAGATCTGTGGTGTCTCCCATTGACAGTAATTAATCTCTGTTGCTCCTTCAGTCGTGGGTTTTCCATGGTGGAAACACCCATGGACAACTGCAATACTCAGCTTTTACTCTTTCTGGTCCATTTTTTAAGTAGTCTGATACTATTGCTTATGTTTGTTCTCTATAGAGTTTTCTCATGCACTGTATTTGAAGAGTCCGTTGCTCTCTCCGTTTAGTAATTTAAGGTAGAAATATCTTAAAGTTAAGAGAAGGGTAGAGGGGGTCAAATATATGATGATCAGAAGTGACTATATGTTGTGTGTGCACACAGTGCAATATACAGATGATGTATTACAGAATTGTACCATTGGAACTTTCATCATCTCATTAATAAATGTCACCCCAATAAATTTAATTTTAAAAAAGAGAACAATCAAAGTAATAAGCATGTATTCTGGGTCACCCACAACACAGCCACAGACAAATGACCTTTAAAAGATAAAGGAAAAAATTTTAAAACATAAGAAATTTACAATGAGTGATTTTGAAAAAAGAAATCGAAGAAATAAAAACCAAACCAGGAAACCCTCTGCAAAACTTTAGAGAAATGTTGTAACCATAAAAATAAATCATGAATATTCTTAAAGGAGAACCAATTTTGGATAACAGGATAGCCAAGACTATTGTTAGCTATACTTAGTAACAATTTGAAAATGAAGTTTTAATTTTGAACAGATGGCTCTATTTCAACAGTGTTACTATTAGCTATGCAATGTAAATATTTTGTTGGTTTGCTTATGTTTAAGTGCCAATTATATTTTTATTTACCTTATTCATTTTGGTGGATTATTTTTTCAGGAATGGTTTTTCTAAGAAGAAATTGGATAAGCTAATTTTAAGTTGTTAAATTAACATTTTGTGTGAAAATATACACTGTATCTCAGGCAAATGTTGGTTTGCATTGAATTTCCCTTTTTTGTCATTTATACTCATCTTAGAGCATAGAAAAATATTCTCTGTTGAATAATTCTTATTTTTGCATTTTATATCTAAAAATTTCCCATGAGATAATTGAAAAATCTTACTCTTTGAATTTCTGGAGACACTAGTGAAATTGAAAGTTGTCTTTCATATGTTTAGCCTTTCCTCTTTACAAAGCTTTTCACAGAGAATTGAGCAAACATCAGGATAAACACAACTTTATTTTAGAGGAAAGGTCAACATTTATAGTTGGGAATAAATCCATACAAATTTGAATCAGTGCTAACTTCTAAAAGCTGCCCAAATTCCATACAGTGCCAAGTGGTTTTATGAGGTAAATTTCAGTCTAATTTGGGCTGCCACCAGGAAAAGACAAAGATTGAGTTCTCATTTTCAGCTGCAAATAAAAGAAATGAATTTGGCCAAGGAAAAAGCTCTTAACAGGAAGATGGGAATGGGGAGGAGGTTGAGCTGGTAAGACTGAGAGATTTGTTTGGGGTGTGTTAATGTTTTCTTCAGAAGAGGGAGCACTTTGCAAAAGAATATAAGGTAAATGCTCCGGCGAAGTAAGAAAAGCCACAGCTATAGCAAAGGACTTCTACAGAATGCCTTTTGGCCACTCAGCCAAGTTTCCCATCAGCATCTGGCCTGTCTCTCCTAGCATTGTCACCGCAGTTTCTTCCTACAGAATCTCCTTTAGCTGGAGCAATGGACCATGGCTTTTATGTGTCATCTCTCTGGACCCCACTTCTCTCCTCTTCATCTATTACCCTTCAGATCTCAACATCAATGTCTCTTCCTCCAGAAAGACGGCTTCCCCAATCTATGTAAAGCACTTTTCCTCCACCATGTTTTCTTAGTATCTGTGACCCCAGTCATAGCACACATTATAGTAGAATTTTTTATTTGATGTTATGTGCTATTTCGTGGACTCTTAAGATCTTTGGGAAAGTTTCTACCATTATCACTGATGAATCCCATGCACTTATCTTGTAATACTATAAATACTATATTTGTGGAATGACTGAACTGAAACCTGGGAGCAGATTAGACTATTTTTATCAATGTGTGACCAGTCAGGGCTCCCCCCTTCCAATCTCCTTTATTATTTCTGTATATTCACATTTTCATAGTTTAATCAACTCAAATGCTTTCATATTGTATCATTACAATGTAGAGTATGTGTCAATACAAATAATAAGGAATCTGTGACTGGGTCCAACTGAAACAAGCCATCATCAGCACCTTGTAACTCTTTTATAGCTACCTAAAAGTCAGAATTATATCAGAGAGGGACTTAAATAATGCTACCCGGCGATATGACTTAGAAATATAAATCTCAGCTTATGGAAAATTTTGGAATTGAGTTTTAGTATATAAAAATCACTGAAGTGTTTTATAATTTCACTCATCAAAAAGTATCTTTGAGCATCAAGTTGACATAATAAGTGTATAAATCAAGAGCATAAATAATAATATAAAATTAAGTATCTCTTAACAGCTATAGTCTTAACCTTAGATTTTATTTTCAGATGAATAGGAGTTCAAAGATTCTTTTTCTTTCTCATTTTTTCTAATCAAAATAACTCCTCCTCCTGATTCTAAAGCAATGAAAAAAAATGGCTAAAATCATGTTATTTTATGATAACAATTTTACAGCTGTTAAGAAGGAGACATTTTTAAACCTCCCATATCTATTATAAATGACACTGAAATTATCATCCTTAGATTGAAGAAGAGGGTGAAATATTTGTCACAATATAGTCTCTCCACCCCACATCTTAAGAAGAATGCTATGACTAAAATTAGAGAGTGCATGCAGCACTATTTAATTTCAGTCTTTTGCAGAAGGAGGAGAGAATTGGGCCTGAGGAGATAAATAGAGATCAGAACAAAGAGAAGCTAGTCAGTTCATGTGAGTCTTTCAACACTCTGGGTGGTAAGCTCACTGTCATCCAAGAAACAGATGCTGGGCTTAAAACTCAATTCGGGGATGTCGGTGAAATGCGTTAAGCCTTATATTTTGTTTTTCTTATGAAGAAAAAAGAAAAACATGTTTCATTTTTCAAAGACAAGCATACTTTTTTCAGAGATTTTGTTGTGATGTTCTGCTTTAATTTCCCATTCCCTAATGTATTCAAGTGGCCCTTAAAAATGATGTCAACTAAATTTTACAGTAATAAATTAATTTACATCTCACAGTGAAGAGATTCGACTGAATAGTCAACATGACCTATCACAAAATGTTTGACACATTTAACATAAGAGAGCGTGAGTCATACATTTAAAGCTTTAATAGATTTGTCTTATTTTAAAGCATAATTTTGGATTAGCGGAGAATATACAGGCAGCTGAGAGAGAAAATTACATTAACGGCAGAACGAAAAGGAAATATTTAATTGTCTGCAAAAAGAATATCTTGGGTGCCTTACAAATTGCACAGCTACCTCTCATACTTACTATGCAGCTTTGAAAAAGTAGACCAAGACATTGATTACAATGAGTGTTACTGTACATGCGATTTTTGTTGGGAATTTTACAGTAATTTTACAGGTATTATAATTACTAAGAGAATAAAAATTACTCTTTAGCAAGTGTTTTTAAGGCATTGCTGTCATTTGGAGACTTTTGTAAACCAAAAATTAATTTTAGACTGTAATAAAGAATAAAAAGCATTTATTTGAGCAAAAAAAGAGCTGCAGCCCAGGAGACAGACTTAGGTAGCAACTGAAATTGTGTTCCATGGAGACTAAGGGAAGCCATCTTTTATGGCAAAAGTAACCACCCAGATTCTCCGTTAGGTCTGTTTTATCGAATGGAAGTATCCAAATTGTGCAGTTCTGATTGGACAGGGCAGGTCTCAGTCCATTGTTAGAAAGACAAGACCAGTTTTCCCTGCAGTGGTTGACTCAGACGGAGTAAGTGAATGGGGTGGAGCGAGGAAGCGGAGGGTCCGGTCTGAGGTTCTTCCCGGTGTACGGACTGTGTGAGGAGCACCCGCCAGCAAAGGGCTGCTAGGCTCTTATTATGCATAAAATTTGGGTCCATTTGGGTCCTCGGTTGGCTACAGGGTGTCCATCTCAGCAGATAAATTCCTTCTCAGGGTCCACATTTTTCATTTTTTACAGAACTTTCTTGTGTTAATTTAACTGTTAGGCCTGTCAAATGAACCAAGAGGGGTAAGGGAAAACTTTCCCCTCCCCAGGAGCACTAATTGTGAGTAGCAGAAATAGGTGTGAAGTGCAGGTCTACCACTAACCTCACACAGTGATTGCTCGCACTGAAATCTTATATAAATTGTAAATACAAAAATGAAATCATTTGGTGTCATTTAAATATGTTTATATGTGGCAAAATTGCTAATATTCAGTGCCCTCTGCTGTTTGAAGTTATTTGCTATGAAGTATTTTAATTATTTTATTGCTATTATTGGCCAAGCCTTAAGTCATAAGGAATTTTACTACTAACAGCTCCACCAAGACACAGTCCTACTCATCTGTATTTTTTTTCTTTTATCTTTTTTTTTTCACAGCTCGGCTCATGTTCTATCCATAAGTTTAGTTTGCTTTTTCCATTTTCCCAAATGTATGGTGCACTCTTACATTGTGGATCTTTTATTTAAGCTGCTTTCTCTAACTGGTATACTTTCTTTCCAGCTTCTTTTTCTGTTTGGCTAAGTTAACTATTACTTGACCTTAAATACTTCCTCAAGGAAACGTTCTCTGATCCATTCAAATTGGGTCGACTACTTTCTCATGTACTTTCCAACTATTTACTTACTTGAATTTCACACTTTTTCTGAGACTTTGTCTTTGCTTATCTCTCTCCCCAGTCCTAAACACTTGAAAAGCAGGAACTATGTCCTGTCCACACCTGTCTCTTCAAGACCTATCACAGCATCTGGTACATCTAAAATGCTTAAGAAATGTTTCTTCCTTGAATAAATGTGTGAGTGAATGGCGTTGCAGAATTCTAATTGTGGAAGGGTTCATGTTCCATTTCCCAACAAAAATCACATGTACAGTAGCACCAGTGGTGGTGGGATATAAAATTTCCAGAACAATTGTAGTAAGCTTGAACTTATTATAGAGCTCATCTCATTTCTAAAAGTTCAGAATATTAGCAAACATTTTTGGTTATGCTGATCTAGAATCTAACTGATCAATATTTGAAAATACCTTTTCCGTCTTTTGCTAAAGTATAAAGTAAATACAGTTTTGTATTCACTTGATATTTTAGCATTTCTGCAGAGTAATTAATTCCTGACATTTTGTTTTAGATTAAACCTCATCAGATATTTTAATAGTGTTTGAACACTATAAGGTTCTGTGTCAGCTTTCATGTGGCTTGAACTGCAGGCCTTTTATTCAGGAAAGACCCAGATAAGTACAAATCATAGAAATTGTCAGTGTACATCAGAATTTGTTCTAAAGCCTTGTGTCTATTTTCGTAGGCAAAAACAAACAACCAAACAACAACAAAACAATGAAAATGAGAAGACTTGGCCTCATTGTCATTTAACAGAGACCAGAGAAAGCTTGTTTCTGGAGCTGCCGTAATGCGGATCAAATGCAGACAATACGAGGTAAGAAATCTGAGGACAATGATCGAAATCTGGCTAATAAAAACAGTGCACTTGAAGTACAGTTACAGGTCTCAGAAAAGACTATTTAATTTGCTACATTTGAAGGCCTATAAAGCTATATTATCTGTTAAGGATTTATTCTTCTCATAACATAACGTTTTTAAGATCTCATATCCCACAATTTCCCAATAAAAAAGTATGCATGTGATAAACAAAGCTTTGCATTCCTCTTGTGTTAGTATAATCTCATCTGTCTCATTGCACATGGAGAATATATCCCATTCATATTGCGCGCCCCTCAGCTTGGCTGAATTCCCTTTTATGATCAAGTTGCGAACCCATGTACATACACATGAAACTTCTTTCACAGTTACCTTAGATGAGAAATCATCTTGTTATATTACATTAAAAATTCAAATTCTATGGAAATGCATTCCTATGATTTTTACTATATCAGTGAAATATGGACATTTCTCCAATAATAGAGAAATATAAAATATTAAACTGGTAAGGCTTACAAATAGGCCCCAAACATAAATGTAATCTATAGCACCCAATAAATGTATAATAAACAGGAGCAAACAATTACACTATAACCCAATAGAGTTTATGTTACTATTATATCAACTTGATGGACTGCCCTTCAAAGACTCTACTTTGTTTTTTAGATAATTTTATTTTGACAAATTTAATCTTTATATAAAATTTATGAAAACTATTTAGAAAAACTGTTGAGTTAATCTGTTCAGTGAGTCATACTCTTATTCATTTTACTTTTCTGACAATTATTTTCATTGATCTTTGAACTCTGCAAACACATAAACATTAACATCATGTTTTGTTTTGTTTTGCTGGACAAAACAATTGCATAGGTAATAATCTTTACATTTTAAACTGTAACACGTTTTCAGATTAAAAAGCCTAATATTTCAGGTGATAAAGACAACATGTGGGAAAGCAAGTATGTACTCTTCTTTGACTCTCAAAAATATTTTTACAGATTTTGGAAGCAGAAGTTGAAGTTACTCATTTTGCTTCTTAGTGAGGTAGACCCTGGATGGCCAATGGAAATTGAAATACTTTCAGTTAAAATACTCATTAAGGCCCCCAAAGGAACAAACTAGAATTATTTCTTATGTCTTAGGAATTAAACAGTGGAAGGAGTTTTCAAATCACAAAATAGTAGTTGGCTTAGACTCAAAACATATATAAAAAGTTTAGTCATATTTAGGACATAATTAAGGCAGGTGCTTATTTAGTGAAGAAATAAACTAAGGAAAATAATCCATGCAGCACAGGGGGACCATGCTTTCAGCATGAATCTCTTTTTATATCCAGTGACACTTTACTGGTGAACATTCCTTACTTAGTTCAACCTGACTTCCTACCAACAAACAACATGTAATTGGGATGTTCATAGATTGATACTGGATAAGCTTAATAAAGGGTTCGACTTCTGCACATCTCTGGAATTAAAACAAAAGGCACCAAACCTACAATTAACAGCTGGAGATAACATATAATTTTCCAGAGCCCAATAGCAGTTTTTATGTTACTCCATTGTGCTTAATATATTGGCCTATTTACTGTGGATTCTGCCCTGAGAAAGCTGACAGTTTGTCGTGCTGAATTGGGATGTCATTTTCTGTGACCTCTGAGTGTTAGCAATAAAAGCTCTACTGTTGGGGAAACATAGGCACCATGTTGCTTTGAACCATTAGAGATGTTGTCATTTGCTTCTCACAACAGAAATGCCTGTGGGTTGCACCATAGCCGAGACACAGTTTGTCAAACATTCTTAATCAGCAAACACATCAGAGGATATAGTCACGCTTGCAGGATCCATTCCATCCTGTGAATCATGTGTTATTTAGTAAAACATTCTGCCAAATACATCATTGAAATAATTTGAAGTGGTAAAAAGAACAATACTACATAAATCAAGAAAAGGAAAAGTAAACCTCTTAGATTTTTCTTGGCAGCCTACTGCATGTAGTAATTTTTATAAGCATTTTTTGTTGTTGACACTCTTACAGATGTCTCCCATTCTCCCCCCGAAACACCCCCTGCCTTTATCCTCCTCCACCCAGCCCTCCCCCACCCCTGCCCTCACCACACTGTTGTCTGTGTCCACGGGCTATACACATGTGCGTATATGTTCTTTGGCTAATCTCATCCAGTCCCCCTCCTCTGGTCCCTTCTGCGATCTGTCCGTCTGTTCCATGTACCCATGCCTCTGGTCTGATTTTGTTCATCAGATTCCACATATAAGTGAGATCATATGGTATTTTTCTCTTTAAAAATATGGAAGAATCAAGTAATTGGGTTGATTTTATTCAACTGCATATTCTCAAATTTAGTAGGGTAGAAACAGAGAAATTTAGAATCAAAAGCCTAAACCATAATGCCATGAGACTATAAAAATACTGTCTCATATAATAATGCACATGTGCACAAACACATGTATATAATGTCCACACAGAATTTTTGATACTTCCTTTTTTAAAATTTAGACAAAATGTAAGACAAAATTTAGACATTCTGTAAAATCACAGAAAAAGACATTCATTCATCATTTCATACTACTTGTTGAGCAATGGATTATAAAAAGTCTTTAGTAAAGGCAAAGGTTAAAATAATAATTTTGAAACAGTTTGTTAGTTAAAAAAATCCGGTGATGTACTACGGTTCTGGGCTTAGTAGGTTGAAAATGTAGTGAAAAAATGTTTTCTATGCATAAGGTCTTTTAAATTTCTTTTCTAAGTTTCTTCTGAGTTTTGGGCTTTATTTTACACTTATTTCTCCTTAAGTGCTATATGTTATGGCTTGCAACAAGAAAGATGATACATAAAAAACATTTATATATATGCATATTAATGCAACGTGGGAAGGAATTACATATATAGGGAAATACTATGAGAGAGCAGATATAAAGTTACTCTAGAAAAATATACATCATAATATCCTTTGAATTCTCAGGTTGGACTACAAATTTGGTTCTGAAAATCCTTCAGATTAAAATGAAAAAAGGAAATGTACTAGGCTAAGAAGTCTGCATCATGTGTTGTTTAAATGTCATGCCACAAATGCATAGCAAGGAAGTATTAAATAATATGAGAAAAGAAATTTCAGAGATAGCAGGTAAAATAATATACGTCGATATAATAAGCCCATTGTGTCAAAGAGACCAAAAGGAAACACGATGGCTTTATTTTACCTCCCAGGAAGTGACCTCCCTTACTCACCGGAAAGCTGGGGATCCGGTAAGTCTGGCTTTACCAGGAGGGATTTATAAGCTTTGGCTTCAAAAAGTCAACCTTAATTCTTTAAATGTGCCTGATCGTATCTGTTTCTAAGAGCATCATTCTCACTAGGACATTCCAGCTGCAGCCTTAGTTATATAGCCAACATTTCCCATTATGTTCTGTTAACGAGAACAGATTCTTATTAAACCCGCATAAACAATTATTTTACCATGAAAATAAGAATACTCAATAAGAGTTTCTGAACTCTGGAAGGATCAGGCCAAGAGAAAAATAAATATTTCATCTGTATCTATAAAATTACAATCTACTAAATTGTTATAAATTATATCTAGCTTAAGGAAAAAGAAAAACAGTATTTCTTATATTCAGGAAACAAGACATTAAAGCATCATCAGTATTCCAAACAAAACTCATAATCATCCTTCACAAGTTTATTCAAATGTATGCAGTTAATTTTCGTCCATCTTGACCTTGAATCCACAGTCTCATGAACTCCTCAGACTGTCCACTAGAGTTCTGGAAGTCCTGACTCAGTCCAGTGGTTTGGCCTGAAAGTTTTTTGAGCATGGCTGTCAGACGTCTTTATTCCAGAGTACTGGTCATAGTCCTTTCTCTGGGCCCCCTGTGCAGTCCTTTCTGTTGAAGACAAGCATTCTGGCCTGATTGCAAGCATTTTCTGGGAGCCTCAGTTTAAAACAGAGAACTATCTGTGGGTGACAAAAGACTTAATATACCCATAGTTAAATATCTGCTGAGACTTAACTGATTACAAAAATAAAGACAATTGATAAGGAAATTTGGTTGTTTCTGTGTCACACATTTCAACACTAAATGAATTTGTGATCAAAATGACTTATTTTGTTATCAAACAAATACCCACAGCATTATACGATGGTTGTCTAACGGCACGCAATGCAGCGCTAGGACATATTGTGGACAGCAAGAACATTGACGAATCTCTAAGAACTTCGTAGAATTTCTGATATATTTATATCAGTCACATTTTCCCCATACAGATTGAAGCTAGGGAAGGCTTAAGCTTCTCTTTGGATTGATAACAGCTCCCATGCTACTTATAATGTACAAGTAAACCTAATTATTTCCACGCCCCTCTTGTCATCAGGTGAGAGATCCTTTGTGCTTTCCCAGGGATCCTCTGGAAAATCTCCAAAACAGTTTGAAGTCAAGAAGTTATCATTTAGGATTTGCTTTCTGGAATGCAAAATGTGCAAAGTTGTCAGGAGCTTTTAACACTTGATCAAATAGGATTTTAAAAATCATGGGTATAACCAGACTCTGGTGTGGTTGTTAATTTGAATTATTACTGATATTTCTTTTCATACCTGGTTTTTGTATTCCTTGATTTTTCAGGCAAAAAAAAAAAATCTATGAAATACTATTCTCAAGCAGTCCAAATGTGAATGATAAAAGAAGAGTGGCTCAGAAAAAGAATATAGTAGAAATTGCCTCTGCCTTCTCGAACTCAAAGGTTAGAGTGACACCATTATTGGAATGATGGCAGTCCTATGTGTGATGTGCTACCTAGGTGAAATGCAGCTTTTAGTTAAAAAAAAAAACAACAAAACAGCTGGTATCCCTTCACAGTTGTGAATTAAAAACAAAAAATGGCATTGAAGAAACTAAACATTGAAAATATTCTTAATATAAATTATTTAGGTGCTGTTGACTGATAGCCTCAATCAAATCCGCAGAATTACGGAGGCATCATTAACCAAGGAAATAGGTCCTCCCATCTGTTGTTTTTACTGCTGATCTTCTTTTCCCTGCCAGAATGTGGAGACATTAGAGACAGGTGATTCAGGGTCAGGTAAAAGGAAATCTTTTTCCATATTAGAGCCACTTTTCCCCTAAAATTAATGAGGTAGAGACTGAAAAAATAATTTGAGATAGTTACAGCCTAAGTTGTTTTTGGTTAGGATTCTCTTCTTTCTTTATTGATTTGCCAAAAAGTACAGTGTTGTAAGGAAAAGTCACAGACTCTCTTAATGAAATGCCATTCATATATCCTAAATGTCAAATTCAGCTAGAAAAATCTCCTTTAATAGAAATAACCAACTAAAGATCAATTAATTTAATTTTAAAGGACAACAAATATATTATATATAATGTATCATATGTAAAATCAAGCATCCAACTGAAAATACAACAGAGAACATATCCCTCTTAGTGTTCAATATTTTTATTATTCAACATTTTTCCTCTTTATTATTGAGAAACACAAACTCTTCCTGGACTTCTGTAAGCTTCAATGTTAGTTCCGTCTGCTTCTTTCCAGGGGTTCCTTCCTCAGCCTTGGGGAATTTCCTTCCATTCATGCACGGATCTGTCCACGGCTGAGGACTTCAATGAACCCTCTGCAGTGCTCATGAGCTCTTCTCTGGTACCCTGATTTGAAAATTCTAGCCTTCTTAGCGTCCTAGTCTTTTAATATAGCCATATTTAACTGTGGCTATATTAAGTCTTTTGTCTGCGCTCTTTCTCCCCAAGTTCCGGTTGCAGGGCTGAGCATCTGTTGTACCTCCCTGAACCGCCCGGGACACTCACTCTTGGCAGTAAACTGGGACGTTCACAGGGCTCACCTAACTTGCTTCCTGTCTCTCAGCGATCACTGTCCTGTGCTGTGAGATGTCCAGTTTCTGAAATCATTTGTTTCACATATTTCACCTATTATTTTAAGACGTTTTAGGTGGAATGATTATTTTGGTTCTTATTACTCCATCACGTCTGGATACACAAATTTACCCTAATTTTTATATTATAGTTTTTCTGCTTTTCTTTGTAGTCTTCCCAGTTGTCTAGTTTTCTTTTTTATCAGACTTATTGAAGCATAATCGACAAATAAAAATCGTATATATTTAAAGTTTACAACTTGATGTTGCCGTAAATGCATGCATTGTGAAATAATCACAATCGAGCTAATTAACATATCCATCATTTCACATAGTTATCATTTTCTTTGTGTGTGTTAGAATACTTAATATTTACCCTTTCAGCAAATTTTATATATAAAGTGCAGTATTGTTTATTGTTAACTCTGGCCTTCATGCTGTATATTAGATCTCTAGAACTTGTTTGTCTTGCAGCAGTGAAACTTTGTACCCTTCGACCGACATCTCATTTCCTCCATCTCCCACCACTGGCAACCACCATTCTACTCTCTGACCCTGGCTATTTCAGACACTTTATATAATTGAAACCATACAGTATTTGTCTTTCTGTGTCTGGCTTATTTCACTTAGCATAATGTTCTCCAGGTTCATTCATGCTGTTTTAAAGGGTCAACTCTTCTTCTTTTTTACAGCTGAGTACTATTCCATTGTGTAAATGTCCCATAATTGTTTTATCCACTCATCTACTGATGGGCACTTGGGCTGCTTCCATATTTTGGCAATTGTAAATAATACTGCAATGAACATAGCAGGACATATAGTTTTTTGAATTACTGTTTTAGGTTTCTTTGGATATATTCCCAGCAGTGGAAATGCTGGGTCATAAGGCAGCTCCATTTTTAATTTTTTTAGGAAACTCCATACTGCTTTCCACAGTGGCTGCACCAGTCTGCATCCCCGCCAACAGTGCATTAGGATTCCCTGTTCTCCACATCCTCACCAGCACTTGTTATTTGTTAATTTATTGATGACAGTCATTCTGACAGGCATGAGATGGTATCTCATTGTGGTTTTAATTTGCATTTCTATGATGATTAGTGATATTGAACATCTTTCTATATGTCTATTAGCCAGATGAAAATACGTGAATTAAATATCCTACTCAAAAAACTAAAAAGAAAAAATAAAATGAAAGAGAGCAAAAAGAATGGAAGGACCGAAATTAATGCATTGGAAAACAGAAAAGTACTTCCCCACAGAATTTTTTCAGTTTACTTGCAAAGAGTTTTGCAAATGATTTCCTCTGCTTCAGTGGTTATTTCAGATTTATGGTGAATTGTCCTTTTTTTCTTGGTTAGTTTTGCTGAGGATATCTATTTCATTAATTTTCCACAGAAATAAAACTTTCATTTATATGTAGTTTTAGTACTTTTCTGTTTTCTAATGCATTAATTTCCGCTGTTCCATTCCTTTTGCTCTCTTTCCCTTTATTTAGTTCTTCTTTTTAGCATTTTGAGTGGGATATTTAATTTACATATTTTCACCTTTTTATGTTGATATGAGGATCAAGATTCAGTGACCAAGATAAATGGTGTTCTTTTTAGTATTTACAGTATGCTATGTTTTCACAGATGAGACTAGAGCAGAGAGGTGGTATTTCCTTTCCCGGGTGAGTATTGACAATGAAACAAAGTCATGGGTAATACTAGACCGTGCATGGCTTGGAGGTGAAGGCACCAACGATTCACACTAGAGCAGAAAGAAAGTGGATTTCCTATAGATGCCTAGCATGTTTTGCATCTTTTTGCCCATAGCATCTGTTTAGTTTGTGTGGCTTCTCTGCCTTGGTCATTGAAAGCAAACCTTAATATTGTTGCTTTTCTTTTTCTTGCTTATTTTTTTCCTTGCTGAATCTCCCTAGAGTTGTGTCAAATGTTTTAGTGTTTTTAAACAATCACCTTTTGACTTTGTTCAGCGTTTATTGCCTTAGTTGTTTTTTCTTTTAGATTTCTTTTGCTGTTTCTTGATAACTCTGTAAAATTGATAATTAGTTCTTGAATCTTCATCTTGTCAGGTTTTCTAGTATAAGCTTTTAAGGCTATCATCTCTCAGCTCCAGTTGCAACTTTCAAATTTTGATTTGGAGTGGGTTTTTTTTTTTATCATTCAGTTATAAGTATTTTCTTCCAATATATTTTTAATCTGTAAGCTTTGGAAACCATTTCAGACTCACAGCACAATTGGGGAAAGGTACCGAGGCTTCTCAGCATGCCCTGCTTCCCCACACATGCACAGCCTTCCCCATCATCAATATCGCCCACCAGAGTGGCACATTTGTTACAATTGATAGACTTCTATTGACACATAATAATCATTCAAAGCCCATATAATTTACCTTAGGGCTCACTCTTGGACTAGTACATTCTGCAGGTTTCGGAAAATGTAAAAGAACATGCATGTATTAGTAGCCTATTGTACAGAGTATTTTCACGGTCCTAAAAATCTTCTGTGCTTGCCTGTTCATCACTCCTCACCTATAGCCCCTAGCAACTACTGATCTCTTTATTGTCTAGATTTTTAAAGAATACCATAGAGTTTTGTTTTTTACTAGACTATCACAGAGTTGTAATAATTCAGTATGTAGCCTTTTTTTCAAAATGGCTCCTTTCACTTAATAGTATGCCTCAAAGTTTCCTCCAAGTCTTTTCATGACTTGATAGCTCATTTCTTCTTTGTGCTGAATAATATGCATTCTACCACTATTTACTTATTCATTCACCTCCTAAAGGATATCTTGGCTTCTTCCAAGTTTTGGTGATCTGAATAAAGCTACTGTATCTGTGAAAGGATTTGTGTGAACATAAGTTTTCAGCTTCTTTGGGTAAATAACGAAGAATGTGATTTGCTGGACCATATGGTGACAATATGTTTAATATGTTTAGTTTTGTAAGAAACTGCCAAACTGTCCTCCAAAGTGACTGTGCCAATTTGCATTCCCACATCATTGTATGAGCATTCCTATTGCTCCACTTCCTAGCCAGCACTTTGTGTCGTCAGTGTTTTGGAATTTTTTTTTTTTTTTTTTTGCCATTCTCATAGGCATATCATGGCATCTCATTATTGTTTTAATTTACAGTTCCCTAATGACAGATGATACTGAGCAACTTTTTATATGCTTATTTGCTATATGTGGTGAGGTGTCTTTTAAGATATTTTGCCCACTTTTCATTGGGTTATTATTTTCTTATTATGAGTTTGAGCTCCGTGTACGTTTTAGAGAGCAGTCCTTTATGAGATATGTCTTTGCGAATATTTTCTCCCATTATGCAGTCAGTCTCCTTAATTCTATTGACAGTGTTGTTGGAGGAGAAAAGGTTTTTAATTTTAATGAAGTCCAGCTCATTAATTCACCCACCCACACACACATTTGGGACCAGGTTTCACTGCCTTTATGTGATATGCATTATCTGCAGATTTTGTATTTGACTAATTGCTTGCTTGTTAATATTGACTTGTAACCTCAATATCAATATGCATAGTGCTTTCATGGTCATTCACAAATACATTCAGAGGGATAAATTTTGGGGTTTTGCCCGATGTACTTGTTCCTAGCTAAAGTCAAATAAGGCAGTGTACATCCTTGTTCCAGCTCTCATATACTGTGAACAGGTGTCCTTTTTGAGGTCTCTTTAATGCCAAATTTTTGTGCTTTTTGTTGATGATTGTACTCTTTAAAATGGCCCCAAAGCATAGCATTGAGGTGCTATTTTATGTTTCTATGTGTTAGAAGGTATGGTATGCCTTATGGAAAAAATACATGTATTAGATAAGCTTCATTCAGTCATGACTATAGTACTGCTGGCTGTCATACATGAAACAAGTATATGTACTGCTCATGATGAAAATATTTTGACCATAAGCTCACAGGAATCTAAACCTATGTTTCTCCTAGAAACAATGGACTGGTTCTCATTAATTCAATTTTTGCACTGACTTTATAGAATGTAACTACCACAGATAATGAGAATTGACTGTACTTCAAACCTTGTGATTGAAGGTTGTGGTTGTTCCATTGGTTCATTGGAAATACCTATTTCTCTCTATTTCTGCTTTATTTCTTTTCTTCATTTGGGATTATTTCATGGAAGACATTTGAAAATGGCTTTATTCCACTATCTTTAATGAGAAATATAGTACATAATTTGACTTTTAAAATACTGATCTAAAGTTTCTTTCTTTTTTTAGAGGATATTTCATTCTGCTATAAATAACTCATGGCTATGTCCACAGAAATTCAGTTTCGATTATCTATAAATTGAGTATGTAGTTTTCAACTTAGGGTTTAGAAATTGGAGTTCTTTCAAAATTATAGGACTCAAATTTGTTTGTAGTTTGGAATAATTTTGATTCCCAACAAGAAAAAAAAAACAAATAAATTAAGTAATTTATTTCTAGGAAATTTTTTTGAAAGCAAAAATTGTAAGAACCTACTCATGATATTCTATAAAAGCATATAGTGAAGGCTTTCTCTTCCATTTAGCTTTAGAAAAAAATATCTTATTTTATCAAAATGTTTACTTTGCTTTTCTTAAATTGGATCTATACTGAATTTTGGGCAAAATAATATGGCATTGATTGGAAAAGCCCATCCGTAAGATATTCTTGACTTCAAAAAAAGATTAATTGTTAATAATCAGACTGAGGTTATCTAAACAACATTCCTCATAAAAGCGGATATGACAAAATTAGAAAAAAGATAGTTGTTCTTATATGAGGCATTTTCTAAATTATTCAACAATGTTTTAAATACTTTATGGATAGCATTTTATAATTTTTCTTTTTCCTATGTGATATTGCCTTTGCGAGCTTTTGTTTAATATTGAATTAAATAATTCCCTTAGAAGAAGAAAACATTTCCCACCATTACTATTTTTCACATGTATGAAAGTTAACCAAAGTAAGGCATGTTTTCAAGAAAACCCAGTAAATTGGTGTTCAGCCAAAGAGTCAACTATCCATTTTGAGAAGAAAACTTGTGAGCTATATATGTGAGAAGAATTATAATTCTTTTAGGTATACACATCTTCTACTTTCTCCATAAGCAATCTAATACAAATCATGTCAGTGCCTTAGAATTCACTTTTAAAAACCATGAGTTCTTTTTCAGCTCTGACATTTAAAGACTATCAGAAGTCATCCCTCTCCTCCTTATTACAAGAAAAATGTAGACATTTTACCTCTATGGTCATCCCCACTAAAGCCATAATGCTGTCTAATCATGAGAAAAACATGAAATAAACTCCATTTGAGGGGCAGTCTACAAAATGCTTGACCAGTGCTTCTCAAAAATCTTTTTTTTAATTGAAATATATTTTACATATGACATTGTGCTGGTCATCAAAAACAAGAAAAGTCTGAGAAACTGTCACAGCCAAGAGAACCTAAGGAGAAGAGATAACTGAATGTAATGTGGTTACCCAGATGGGATCCTGGAACAGAAAAAAAAGAATATTATTAAAAAAGGAAGGAATTCTGAATAAAGTATGAAATTCAGTTAATAATAATGTATCAGTATGGGCTCATTAACTTGACATATGTATCATACTAAATGTAAGATGCTAATAATACTGAATACTAGATATAGGGTATATGGGAACCCTCTATATTATGTTAGCATCTTCTATAAATCTAAACCAGTTTTAAAATTAAAATGTTACTTAAAAATTATGATCATATACATAAAGTTAAAGAAGAAATCTCTTTTTTTTGTTTTAAATTACAGCATTAAATATTACATTTGTGTCTTCCATTAAAATGCCATCACAACACCAAGATCATAAAAGTCCACTCTTCTATCATTTGTTTTTCATGTGGATACAGTGAATATTGCCTTAGCTAAAAATATCCATAAATAACCCTAAAGAATAGGCTCTGCTCTTAATTTTAACTGAGATTCTGTTGGCTAAGAGAGGAGATATGAAAAATACTTTCTTTCACATGAAGATGCTATGAAATCTTTAACATTTAAACTGCCTGCTCTGCTTCTAAACTGAAATGCATTCCTTTTCGGCAGATGTTCCTAGGAGTCCACTCACAGACGAGAGAGGAGCCTTTTCACCCATGCTTTTAACTTCTGTGCCACCTTGTTTTTCCATCATCAACAGTCACTTTTATCCCAAGTTTAAGTGTTAAAATAAATATTTATTTCCAAGTAGTATTTGAACAAATGCAGTCTTTCCATGATTATCATTTCCTAAATGTCATTCCAAGTAAGCTTTGATTGCCATTGTGTTTTTTAGATAACCTTGAGCAATTTTGTAAAGCATCAACTTTTTGGGGCTTGACTTCTGTTACCATTTACCTAGTTAGACAAAAGTAATTTTGATGTTTATAACTAACCAGTGTAAGCTGTGACGTAGAAGAGAATCTTGGAGAAAATAATGACTATTCAGAAAAGATTTAAATAGAAAATAAAATGCTGGAAGAAAAATTCAATGGGAGATTTTTGAGTGAGTTTACTTATTTAAAATAATCATTATAGTAATAGGTTGTAAGTGTGGCAGACTTGTCTTTTTGTCTCTCAAATATATCTTCCTTTCTTGGATGACTCCACAGTCATTGCATAGTAACCCTGCTGAGCCCAGAGATTTCAAGGCAGGGCTGACCTACCACGCCACCCCCAAAGGGGTCCATGTAATGTTCCCCAGACTGCTCCTTCTCCCTGGCCTGACATACTTGCCAGACAAGAATCCTCCTGAGGTTCTTGCCAGAACTATAGGGAATGAGCTTTCCTCTTCCTCTGTAACTATAAATTGTGAATATGATTTCCTATCATGTCAAAACCTGATAGGAGAATAAAGCCAATACAGGGAAGCAGATTGGAGAGATGGAAGAAAGTGCCAGTGGCATTTTGAACATCGTTATCTAGCCATGCCCAATGAGGCCTGTCAGTGGGCTGCTTATTATGTGGGCCATTGTATTCCTCTCATAATTTAGTTTATGTTTTTATAAGCCTAAAG
>PVJD01009744.1:0-59745 GCA_004026545.1 Mormoops blainvillei
CAAACACATCTGGTTTCTTGTTGCTCTTACCTGAGGAGTCACTATCTAGACCATAACTGACGTCTCACAAGTGCTTTTTAAATATTTGATAAGGAAATAAATTTTGATATAACCTGCAGACCCTTATAAATAGAACGAGCCTTAACTTGGCGCACCATTCCTATGGAAATAAGCCACGTTAAGAAACCTCAACCCAAATTGCGCCCCCCATGAGCTTCCAGTGCTAATGTTATTAATTGTCCACAGCAAAAGTGTCCTCTGTCATTTCCTTCTTTTCTCCACCCTAAGCTTGAGAGCTGGAATTGGCCAGAATTGCCAAACCATTTCTGGGTTTGTATAGTTTTTATTCACCAATAAGCATCTTCTTCTCTAAACTGACTTGCAATGGGTTTTTTCTTACTATTAATAAATAAATTTTACTTCTTTCTACCATGTGCCTTTTCATATGTTGCCTTAAATCCTTTTGGGAACAAGGCAGAAGTTATCTGGTAAACTTATTAATGTAAACATTTTCTATTCCCTTGTCTTTTTCCCTTTCTGTGGTTCAACTTCTCCTCAGTCCATCGCGTTTCCTTATCTGGCCATCACTAAGACATATAACTGAGTAAACAAATCTAGGTACTGGTTCCAATTCCATACTTAACAACTATAATCCAGAAAGTTCCTTAACTATACGTACTTAAATAAAGACAATGTGACAAAGAGATAAAATGCTAAATATGAAAGATCCTAGCATAACACCAGATCCCAACTGTACCCTTAATAAATACCCCTTGATTCATGAATTATAAAATACGATTGTCCCCACCATGACCTAATTGTTGTCAAGTATGTAGCAATGACAATGCGTGTATGACAAGTAGAATTTCTGAGAAACCTCTTCTTTCTGGCTTCAACATTTCCCCCTGGTCCTAAGGGTGATGTCATTAATCAAATGGGTATGTAAAAAATTTTAGATGAGGGAGAAATGATGATTTCATTAAAATCATTTTCTTCTTGAGTAGCTGAAGCATTCTAAACAGGCATTTCTATTTTGCCTTTTTTTTTTTTTAAATGTATCTCTCCTAGGACATGACTTGGTTTTGAAGCCAGCAGGTCAACCCTCTTGCCCCAGCTGACTCTGGCGATGCTTCATGGCAGGAAGGGACCGATGTCAAAGGGGCATTCAGTGTCCCATTTTCCCCCTCTCAGTCAGCTGCGGAAGCATCTAATAAGATCCTGGGCTTCAAAGGCTTTGACAGGAGACTACAGAACCTGGGATGTTGGAGTGAGTTTACTGTCCCCTCCCGAAGCATCCCAGTAATCTCCTGTTTGTCCTCACCACTGCTGATTTATTATGGTATCTTTTGGCCCTTCTTCTCTCTTCATAAAAAGCACTAACTTGCCACTTATATAGCAGAGACCAGCAGATAAATGTTAAAATTTACTGTAGCCTGCCACTTGGGAATGGACTTAGAGATTTCTTGGGCACAAAATGCCACGAAAGCATGTGGGGTTTGATCTCCTTCAGTTGTGTAAGGAGGAATAATAAAAGGACCAAATCCTAAGAGAAAAATTAAACTTTCCATAGACAGAACATAGCTGCATTTTAAGTAACCACTTTAAAGACAGGACTGCTGTTTTGGCAAAAGCGAGTAAGCCACACAAAATTAATTTCATGTTTCATTGACATTACTTTCAGGAATTTCATGTTGACATAACCTATAGAGTAAGGGTGAGATACTGCAGACAATATATTTAATGCTGCTACACAAACACAAAATATTTTAAATCTGAACAGAGACCCAGCTTTGTAAAATACTCATGTTCTCTATAAAAAAAAGAATGAGACTCTAATTTTCACATCAATTGTCTAAATGTTAATGGCTTCTAGTGCAAACGTTTAAATCGGATTGTGAACCCTTTTCATGGCTCCAGCACTGAACATCAGATACATTTCAACTTATTTCTGATTTTGTCTTCCATGCAGATACTGATGCTTTTCTATGACTGATATGCTAAAAATATCAACTAGTGCATGGTTAGGTTGGATGGCACACTAACAAGAGGGCGCCTGTGAACACACACTTCTAAATACATTCAACAAAAGAGTTGCTTTTCTATAGAACAAAATGTTTTCGCAGACTCACCAGTTGAGGGGAAGGGAAGTTGTTGGCTTTGGCCACCGAGATGTCTGCGTGTCGCAGAACAGCTGTATGTCCCCCTTCTCTGCATTAGCATCTGTCACCATGCACGCACGTTCCAAGTGCGAGACCACCGCGTGACCAGGGCTCTCGTTGGCTCCGAGGAACTGTTTTTATAATACACGGTTTCTGTTTCTACCTCTTGGCTTCCGAAGCGGCTCAAAGTCACACATTAGCAATCGGCCGGCGCTGGGCCAGCGTTACTGCTGTAAAGGCTTCTCAGCTACTTTCCACCAAGTAAAGATATGCATCAGCACATCCGTGAAGAGTTATTTTCATCCTCTCAGCTTATAATTTGCATCCTTTCAAGTTCACCATAAAGCCGGGAATTCATTCAGTCGGGCGGAATTTGGAGACCACTTGGTAACACAGGAATCTCAGCATTGGCTAGGTGGTTAGATTCCTTCGAATTTATGATTTCCAAATTTCACAGTGACAACCGTGACTTGAAGCCATGGGAAAAGTTTCCTCTTGTGACTTGGTCTTGCCATGTGTATTCATCAATTATTGCCAGAATAATGCTGCATTATAAAGACACCCCGAACTCAGGGTCTTAAAACAATGGTTACTCTCGCCCACACATGTGCCGGTCAGCTGGAGGGCCAGTGAATCTAAGTTGGTCTCCCCTATTTGTCCAAAGAAACAGGAGTTTAAAGCCAGGAGGACGAGGTTCTAGGTCCTCTTCTGTCACAACATCCCTACGCGATGAAGGGAAATCTACACGATTCCTCTGGGCCTCAGTTCCCTCAAGTAAACAATGGGGAGGACTGTCACTCTCTTCTCTCTAGGATTATGATGAGAAGCAAAGGTGATAATAACTACCAGAAAGTTTCAGGAAAAAGTTAGGTGCAATGCCCTTTTATTAGTTATTATTAGTAGGAAATGAATCCTTTTCATAGATTTTTAGAGAACTAAAATATTCTAGCATCCACAATTTACAGAAATAAAAGCTAACTGTTTTTGATTCTGTTTGAGTCCACAGCTGAATGGTGTCTATAGTTAGACAAGTTTAAAAATAGATGCTGATCTTCTACTTAACACTCTGTTCAAGAAAATTCAGGTTTGACAACAGGTGCCACTGCATCTACCCACTTCTAGTTTAGGGGCCTTCTAAGGCCATTTAGAAAAACTTGGGGCAGAGACCAGTCTTACAAAACAACACTTGATGAGTCTCAGTAAATGAATGAAAAACATATGGATCAAATATCCTTGCAAATACATCAGGGTTGAAAAATTAGGGAGGAAAAAAAAAAAGCACTTCACTTAATCCAAATAGGTAAAGACTAGCTTGGGAAACTTGACCAACCCAAAACCCCACTGCATTTTTGCAACACATACTGGCAGGGCTTTCTCTCCTTTGACTTTTTGTTTTGCCAACCAGTTTCTCCCTTCCCAGTGCAGGGATTTACAACTATACCACTTCTTTCTACAAGAGTCTTAGAGTCTTTCTCCAGGATTCATAAAAGTGTGTACATGAGAAACCTAACCCACCTATCATGAATATTACACATGTTGAAAACATAACATGTAACTATTTATCCCACCACTCAAATTAATATCATTGAGTGAATAAAATGCACAGCTTACAACAATTTGCACCGAATGCCCTGTAATTAATAACTGTAGTTTTGAGCATCAACCAAATGATGGAAAACAATTCCATTCAGTTTAGCGAAGGCTCTCTGTCACAGCTCTAGTAGCTCCAGTATTTATCTGAAAGTCCCATAAATAGGTCACTTCAATATTCCAGTACTGAATCAAGTCACTGGAAGCTTGAGTCCTCATAGACACAGAGGACCTTATAATGGTTGTCAGAAGGGAGGGAGTTGGTGGGATGGGAGAGAAAGATGAAGGGATTAAGAAGCATACAAATTGGTAATTACGGAATACTCACAGAGATATAAAGAATACAGAACCTAGTCAACAATGTTGCAACCACTATCCATGGTGTCAGACGGGCACTAGATTTACCGGGGTGATCACTTCATAAGTTCTATAAATGTCTAACTACTATGCTATACACCTGAAACTAATATAATATAGCACATCAACTGTAATTGGAACATTAAATAATTATTTCAACAAATAAAATTAAGATGGTACCTAAAAAAACGAATCAATAAGAATTTCCCTAATTGTTTATACCCATAAGAGTGGTGAACACACCCAGTCAACTAAGAGGGTGGGAGGCCAGTGGGTACGTGTGCGGGAAGGTGACATCACCTTATATTCCAGTTCTTTCTTTTTTCTGTTCCCCCCACTCAAGTTCACAATATCTTCCCTTCACCTAAATTTGTCCTGGCTCTTCAAGTTGAGTCAATAGCTTTTGATTTTTAAAAAAAGAATCTATTTATTTCTGTAACTTTAAGGAGCTTCCCGCTTACACTAAGAGTGACTCTGGGAGACAGGGGTGATTAAGCTGAGACAAAGGCACCAGAAGGTCACCAGGTCTCTCCGGCAGGAGAGTCTTCAGTGAAAACGCAACCAGAGCTTGAGCCGCCTGCCTTCGTCTTTGTATACGGAAACCAGGAACCTCTGTTTTGTAACAGGGTGCGGTAATGAGTTAGCCATCTGACTTGCGACCTGGAAAAGCATCCCCTACCCCTCCTGCTCCCAGGGCCGCCTCTGAACCACAGCAGCCCGTGTCTGAAGTCACTTAGCATTGATCTCAACCCGTAGGGTCCCGTTCACTCTGCTCCGCGGGCACGTGTCTGCCCGACCTACCCATCCGAGTCGAACCTTCCAAAGACAGGGACTGTGCACGCATCGCAGAACCTGCAGGCCAGCACTGCACCTGGTCTGCGTCCCAGACACAGATGACTATTGCTGCCGTTGTTATTATTATTCTTTTGGTTCTTGTCTTGCTAACGATGGATGGATAGATAGCTTGTCTGATGTATTTTTCACCCTGACTCAACTTCTTCACAGAGAACATACAGTTAATAATTTGAATACACAGTCCCAGATTCCACTACTTTTAACAACATACTACATATGCTAGCTGCAGGATACACATACGAGAGACATGCCCACCTTCAGAAATTCCTTCAACTTTGACCTTTTACAAATGTTCTTCCTCCTTAGATGGTATTGATGTGGGGTGTCCCAGAAGCAACAGGACTCTTTTCAAAAAGGGTCCAATTTTATTTTATTTTTCCTCAAAGTAAGGTTTATTATTTTGGGTCAACTTGATAAATTGTCAGATTCAGTATTAGACAGCTGTGTAATGTATGTTTTATTTTGTTTTAATGTGCTGCATTTATTATATCCCTCCGTCCTGAACCAAGTGGCCTTTTTATTATTAAAAATCTAATGAAAACAAAGTTCACAAAGAACTATTGTTAAAGAATACACTTATCATTTCTTTTTTTTTCTATTAGTTGAACTTACAAGAGCCTGTTTTTATAGGTCTGAGCATGAATGACAAGCTGTTTGCTTTAGATTTATGTAGAATTTATAATAAAAAATGAATCGAATTTATTTTAAAACAAAATCTAAATTAAGTGGATTCATAAGCCACTGAAATAAAAAGTTGATTGAAATTTGAACCTTGACAATTTCTCTATAAGGAACATTTGCCACCTTTCTAGAAGGTCTGTCTTACTGAAGCAACATTTTAAATTAAAGTCAGTGGGGGGAAGCTATTTTCAATACTTTTTATTTAAAAATGCCTTATGCTCACATCGTATTTGTTTCAATTTATTTCAATTCATTTTTTTTCTTAAACCAGTCAACAATCACAGCTGACCCATACCCTTCTTCTAACCAATCTGGCAATATTTATTAGGCCTCATTCTTCTCTTCGCATCTGAATATCAAGAATGGATCATCTTAAACTTCTCACTCCTGTTTACGGAACTCCCTCATCGTCCGTCCCTCTGGCCTTTGACTCTGTTACTACTTTTTCCTTTCTCTCATCCCTGTTTCTGGCGAATTTGCATGCCCAGACTTTTGATTAACTCATTTTTTGGCCATTCTTAAAAACAAAATAAAATCTGATACAGGTATGATTCAAGTCAGCATCCTTGACCTGGCACTCTCGGTCAAGGGCGTCCGTGAAGAATGAGGAAGTGTCCTGAGTCTTCCGCAAAGCTGGGCCCTGAGGACATGACATGCATTCCACCTTTGCTCCCCATCGGAGCTGACAGAAACACCCACTCCGGGAGGCTGCCCATTTTTGTTTTCCTTTTATTCACAATGAAAAAGGGCGCCTGGCTGCCAATAGATGTTGTGATCTGCAAAGTATGTACACACCACAATTGATTTTTCTCTAAACAAGAGCTGTGGCTAGAATGATTCAGAGAACCCATTACTCTCTCCTCTGAGATGCCCTGCCTCCCCACCAAGGCATTAATGGCTTCTACGTTCCCCTGGAAGCCTGGATCCCTGGAGGAGACAGGTTAATTACATGCATTCAGCACATTTTACCCCCCCCCCTTTTTTAACAAAAGAGTCCAACTTCCTTTTGATGAATAGCAAAAAAAAAAAAAAAGAAAAAAAGAAAAATCACCAGGCCCTTTAACATTCCCCCCAGGAACAGCCAAAAGAAAATCCTAAAATATGTCCTTTGGCAGAGAATTACTCTTATCCCCAAGAAAAAAAAAAATTAGAAATCTGCATTATTGCTCAGCTGAGGGCCATGTGGATCTCCCAAGGGACTTTGTAGCAAATATGCGCTTCCTGTGATCCAGTGGTGACCACCGTTACACTGGCCAAGTCGGCAAAGAGGGGAAAAGTCAAACTTCACATGGGAGGCCTGTCCCTAAAACAAACTTGGCTCTGCTCACGTGCTCTGTACTGCCCAGCTGTTGCCTTTAAGTACAAGCCAGGCACATCCCACCCCACGGCGCCTGCCACTCCCTCCAGGCCACGGGCCGGGGGGCCGGGGGTAATTTCTAGCAGTGGAGGGCCGGGAGCCGGCTGGGTTTCAGGGAGCTGCCATAGTGGATGAGGTGTGAAGACTGGCCAAAGCCGGGGAAAGGCAGCCAGCCGAGGCCTGGTTGGGGGTCAGTTCGTGGGCCTGTAAATCTCCTTCAGGGCTTGTGAGCGCTGAAAGGGGGCTCTGGGGGTCACTTAGTGTATTCCTTTGCTTCCCCTGGGTCACTTCAACACGTGGTTTTCCTCCAGGTCTGAAAGATTTTCAAGAAAGAACATGCTTCTCATCTTTTTTTTTTGTTTGTTTAATCTCCTACATTCTCCACTTCATTCTTCTTGCCTTCTGATATAGCCTACTAATCAGTCAATAAGCCCAAAATTTCCGGGAATAAAATCATCTGCTTCGGTCACTGCGCAGTTCATGGTATTGTGTTAAACCTCCAGCCGGTTCTCTGTACAAATGTCCAGAATAGCCAGGGAGTGTCCAAGAGGCTGTGCAATCTATCACTACTCTTGAAAAAGCAATCTGTGCTCAAGCATTTAGTCAACAGGTAATGACCGAGGTCCCGCTACAGGTCAGGCCCTGCCTTGGCGCTGTCTCTAATAGCTGAGAATGAAAGAAAGGCAAATGCCCTCACTTTGCAGAATTTGCAGAGCCTGCTGAGGGCATGAAAGCCTCATCCCTCAAAATAAGGCCGATCTCTGCCCCTAGCATCTCCGCTGTTGCTGAATGCTGCTGCTCTTTATGCGAGCTGCGTCGTTTTAACCTCACAACAATCCATTAGATAACATTTCATAAATGAGAACACTGATGTTCAAAGGTTCAGTGAACTTGTCTGAGGCTATACAAAATTTAAAAGAGGACCACCTTACTCTTTACCCCCAGGCTAAGCACACAAAAACCATAGACCTCAAGAGCCCCCAGTGTTGACCCCTAGTTCTCTTGAAAGGGCGTCCAAGAAATCCTCTCGGAATCCTTGTAGTTTTATAGGTCACTCATTTCAGCATTTACTGAGAACCTGCTATATGCTAGGGTATGGTCCCTGGCTTCACAAAACTTTTAATTCAGGGAGAAAAGAGACACCTCGGCAATGATGACAGTATAAATTCTACGAGAGAGGTGTGAACAGAATGTTAATGAAACACAAATGAAGCTGAGCTCCTTCTGAGATGGTCAGAGTCAGATCCTCAAAGATGACAGCATCGATGAAGAACAAGTGTGTGTGTGCATGCATGTGTGTGTGTGCATGCATGTGTGTGTGTGTAGGTGTGTGTAAGAGGGGCAGCATGACGAGAAACTGGAAAGACAACAAGATGTATCTGAGGAACTTCAAGCGGTATCTTTGAAACCTCCCATCTGTGATCTAGGGAAAGCCCTCCATACATGATCTTATTCTTCTCACTGTGTTTATTCAAACCTTTCACTTTGTAAGTTTGTTTTGCTTTCATCTCTAAAATAACATGGAGGCGATGGTAACATGATCTTAGAAACACCCTTACCTCCATTTGATTTACACAACAATGAGCTCTCCTTTGGAAGAGATAAAACTGGTCATTACATTAGCCAGTGATGCCTGCGATGTCATGACTCCCGAGACTACAGTCAGAGTGAGGTTCAAGTCCATATTGAAAATGAAGAGCTTTCCATAGCAGAGTTTTTACACGGCAGCTGACGAGCCTGCACACTAATTCGTGTGGGTAGAGACAGCTTCCACCTGCTGCCATAGAGGAATTAAAAGAGGTGCCTGTTTTTTAGGTCACTTTTTGTAGCATCGACTGCTGATGTTTTCTGTGCAAATTGATGAAGCCACAGGCTGGGCGCCACATGCACACTCTGCCACGCTGTGCATGTTTTGAATCAGTTCTACAAGGTTGTTATTTTATTTTCAATGTCAAAACTCAACCCACACATGGTCTCACGAGGCCTGGAGATGCTGAAGCCACAGTGCTGGGTTGTAGGACGTAATATCCGTGTAATGATGGGATTGGCTGCAGGGCACATTTGGAATCAATCTGCAGCCTTTGGGATTGAGAGCAAGGCCAGGAAATAATAAAACTGTGTGAAGCTACAGAGCCTCCTCCCTTTGCTCCCAGCATTCTGCACTTAGGGTACAGAATATCAGCATTCCACTGGACTCAAGGAAAAGTTGAGAGTTGCCAAAAGATAGCAAAGTGTAGTGCTGAGCGAGAGGGAGTGAGCACCTTGGAGAATGAAGGAGAGCCAAGAGAAGGGCGCCTGGCCACAGTGGGAAAGGGAAAGACGGGCTGCGACTGACACACAGATGTTGGAGGTCTCCAAACATCTCATCACACAAATAGACAAAGGAACATGCTTTCCTAAGTAGCATGCACTTAACCCAGGGAACTCGATGACACATGATTTTTATTGAGCCAAGGAACTCTGTAGCTTTTGTCAAAGGGCTGGACCCTGTGATGAATATGAATAACATCTGTAGCTCGGCTAAGTGGGGTGAAAGGGATGAGCCTGGCCCATCCTCTGGCATTTGCTGTGGAAACTGACTGCCAGCAGCACCTCTTCAAGAGGGTGAAGAGCCCAGTGGGTCAGGGGCCGCCTTCCGAAGTATTCGTTTATTTTGCGCTGAAATGTCACAACAAACCATAGGTAGAAAGGAAAGAGATCGGGAGCCTTGTTCAGCCTCTACTGTGCCTGCTACTCGGGGTCTCCCTAGAGCATCTGTGCGTGCATGTTCTGGAATATCACAGTCAGTGATCTGTATTGGTATCTGGAATGCACCAAATGCCTCAGGTTAATACTTCCGGACACCGCAGTTGACAGTGATTAGATTAGACCAGACATATGTAGCAGAGAGACGCACACACACACGCAATTTCTCTCAGGACCTTTTTTTTTGCAGCCCTCCAGCTGTTGAAAGAACTTACCAATAGCTAATTGCTGGTATGAGAAGGTCTATTCTGACCCAGCAGCACAAGTGATACAGCAGAAAGGGAATGGGACAGCAGAAGGAATCACTAAGGCTACGTAGTCAAAGACAAGTCCCTCTATGTGGAGTATCACTGAGCCCACTGATGAGGTTCCATCTCATTACCGGTCCCGTGTTAAAACAGCAGGGTCCATAAGGCTACTGGTTTGTGTCTGATGACAGCCCACTATCTCACAGAGAATGCCCTTGGTCGTTTTGCCCCCAGCCTGCCCACTTCTTTGCTGGGCAACATTCTTATAGAGAAATACGGACACATCAAAAACTTGTTTCTGAGTCTGGCAGAAAAGCCGACCATGCCTGTCTGTTCTCTTTTACTCCCAAAGTTGTTCTGAGGCTTTTAAAACAGAGCAGAGAGTGGTTTTGATGTACTAAGATCTCCATAACAGCACAGACCACCGAGCTGATTAAGCATGCAGTTAATTAGGGAACTGAATAAACAAGCTTCAGGAGCATCATCTATGGATGTGCCATCGGCAACGGTACACTATGCGGTCTTACAGATGGCAGGGTCACCTCCAAATTCTACTTGGGTGGAATCTTGTAGAAATCAGAAATTTCAAACTTCTAATTCTACTTGGGTAGAGCATCTTAGGTTTTATAATTTTGCTAATATTTCTCCATTACTACTAATATGCAATCTAAGGGCTGCACTGCCTCACGGTACGGAGGAAGTGTCACCGAGGAAAGACCCGCGGAGAGCCCACCTGACTCATCCCAGTTGCTCAATCTCTGTGAAGCTCAGTCTCCTCACCTACACGCTGGGAATTATAACATCCACAGGGTCATTTTGAGGAGAACACAGATGAAATGTGAAAAGCATTTGGAACACAGTAGGTGCTCAGTCAGCTTTATGACCAGCTGATACCCCCTTCCCTCAGGTGTCCTCCCAGGGACCTTCTAGCAAGGGGAACCTCCCCAGACAGTCCCTGGGACACAAGAAAGTACAACTTTGGTCCATATATTTGACAGCTATTGACGGTTTTAATTTTTAAAACAGTCTTTTACTAATTCTACCTGTGCATGTGGAGAAGCAGGGAGTGAAATAACCTACCAGAAAAAGGCAAAATGTGTCCCATTAACTCTTTCTTGCAAAGTAGCAGCTAATAATGTAGCTTATTTCAGGTGCTCAAGAGAGCGTGGTGTTTCATAACCCCATCCTTCAGGTTCCGTGCACCATGACCGGCCATCTAGGCCGTCTCCCTCCAGTCCCTGGTGGGTAAGAGGAGATTACTTTTTGAACTTACCAACCAGGAGGGGTCACACTGGGCCTTCCCAGTCGTTACAAAATGAGGACTTTTTTTGATAAAGACTATTCATCGGTGATACCAAACTAGGGTAGGAAACAAAAGCCAAGACTCAGACAACATTAGGAGCTCCATGTAAGTCAGCAAAAATGAGGGATTTTCTAGCTGGGGAAATCTTACCTCCTACTTAAGGAAGCAAAAAAGCAACACAATCTCTTGGCAACTGAACTCATTTTTAATATAATAAAGAGATTTGCTGAGCGGCCATGGATATTCTGGCTAATCACTAATCACGCTGTGGGTGTCACAAGATCACATTAAAGCTCCGTGCCGCCCTTGGCGCCGTGGCAACTACCTCCAAGCACCACCGCTGTCTTAAACTCTTAAAGGCGCGACCACGCAAGCTGTGTCAGCTTACAACAGGGGTTTATCCTCCACTGACTATCCCCCCGCTACGTCGGTCTCGGGTTTGGGAGACTGAGCTCTTTGGGAGCATAAAGCCCCACTACTTTGGACAGCAGAGGAGCAGTTTTCTTGTGGACAATGGAGAGAGCAGCAGGAGACACAGTGACACCCTCCCCGGTGCGGTCCGTCACAAAGCTTTCCTTTCTCCTCAAAAGTAACAGCCCTTACCTCATTTCGTACTTGAAGGTCATCTGTGAAAACGTGGGATGTGGCTTTAATGATCCAGTTTCTTAAAATAAACATGAAGTGCGTAACAAATAACACCCTGCGTACTTACATGGGGCGGGGGGGGGGGACCTACAAACAGACACACGAAAGTCATGAAAACGTCACGGAAGGGATATAAACTGATTGTAAAGCAAAAATGCAAGTCCAAAATGTTCTATTACCTGACACGCCTGGAATCGAAGTCATCACTTCTGTGGGTTGGCAGTCAAAGGAGGCTTTCTTTCAGACTTCACGCCCAAGATGTAAAAGGGGTGGTAATGGAGAGGCCACAGGACTGGCCCTGGGCACGACTCCTGGTTGTACAGTGTCAGTGTGTGGGCACCTACACGGGGTAGCTGTGCTAGCATTTCCTTCCTCTGAGGGCCAGCCATCCCTGTCTGCCCAACGTCTTGGAAGTCGCAAGGAGAACTTCTGGGACATCCAAAACAACGTGAAACAATAACTGTGGAAAAGCTGGTCAAGATTGTCCTCCTGTCCTTTCACATGTAAAAAATTCCAAGAGAATGTAGTTGATCAAGAACTGGAGCCAGAACAAGCTTTGCATAGTGACAGGGGAGCAACAGACCATACCAGGTTCAAGTTTAGAATCTTGAACGCTTATCTAAAGCCCTTCCAAACTCAGTGACTTTTAGAAAACTCACATGACGAGACTCTCTTGTGATAAATTTTTGTTATCCCTGCTTTCTTAGTGCAGAATTTATAGTCCAGATCATCTCTTCTGAGTTTGCCATTTTTCTCTGTGGATTCATGGTGCAGAGATGTTTGCCTTTGAAGCATTTACTGCAGGTTGTGCTCGCACATGCTGGACAAACATCTGAAAACTTCCATGAGAGATGTCATCACTGTTTTTATTCTTCCTCATATTCCAGCATGCAACAAAGTCTCAGGCAGAAAGGAACTCGCAAATGTATTTATTAAATGAGTGAAAGTGGAAAGAAAGTCAAGGTTTTGTGTATGCACATCCATACACGTGTCCATTCACATGCACACACATGCTATAGATTCAGGACCTGAAAGGGAAATACAAGAGGACATGTCTTTTCTGTGCAAATTCATACCACTTCTAATAAAGCCAGACCCTTATCATCACATAAAATCACGATGAGCCCGTTTGCAAGAGCTCCCCGAGGATGGCCAGGGGAGAGGCGCTCGTGGAGAGCCAGCATGGCTTCGCCGTCACCACATCTGGGCAGCTTCTCCCCTGGGGGTGGGCGGCTTCATGCCTTGTTCTTTCTGCCTCATGGATAGAAGAGAAGCTCAAGGTGCTTAAAACACAAGATGAGAACGCACAAGAGAAGAGAGACGTTCCAATAATGAAGACTCCTTAATCACTGAAATCCAGACTTTTCTCCTTTTGCACAGGTAGCAAAATACTCAAAAAAAGGACATGTTTCTCTCATAATTGCTTAATTGGGGAGATCTGCATTGTACACACATGCATACATGTATGATATGATCCCTAATTTTCAGATACAGCTCTAAACTAGCAAGGGGTCCATTGTGTACAGCATCACAGCCACCAGCCCTCTGATCTCTAACTTAGGGAACATGCTGGGGGGCTGCCAATGCCCTCTCTTCTTTTGCACAAGGACTGGAGATTGGAGCAGATGGAGAGGAGAACAGAACGGATGGTCCCACTCAGTCAGACCTCTTCCAGGTCCTGGGAGAATGAGTTATCTGTCAGGTATTTTTCTTTTCACTTGCAAGAGCCTAACTGGGGAGAAAATTTCAAGCCGACCTTTCTTTTAAACCAGCTGTCCGAGCTGCTTTCTTTGTCAGAGAGCATGGGCATCTCTGGGCTTCCAGTGTGTGGCACATCTCGAGCATTTTCTCGGGTTTGAGGGCCCAGAGGATGCAGGAATGTGCTGACCACGCACTTTCTCCTGAGTGCTTATATCCAGGCTTTGGGGGCCTTCATGCTCCACAGCGTTCTTGTAAAATACATGCCCAACAAGGGTTGGTCTGATGTCTGAGAGTCCAAGGAGCTTTCTCAGTAAAGCCTTATTTCTTAGAAATAGCAAAAGATGCTTTTCCAATAGTAACACACAGTGGCTCCCGGAGAAAGGTGTTATTAAGGGAAAATTATCATTCTCATTATTTATGACAACGGCAAGGGGGAAAGAGAACTGGAATTTTAGAGGGATTGAGCTTGGCGAGAATCTCTGATTTTCAAAGCATTTTATTTTGGCAAATGCAGCCTTTTGGTGTCAATTTTTGTATTTCTGAGAAGTAAATCATACCTTCCTAAAACAGTTAATCTCGCCTCCATTACAGAGATAAGCCTGTAGGCTTTGTCCCTCTATGTTGGCCATTTTTCTCAAACCAGTAACACCCAGAGGGATACTAAAATGAAATGCTAATCCCCTTGAAACTCCTCTCTCCTCTGTTTTGATAGATTAATAGAATGTTATCGTAGGAAGAGGATTTGGAGCGCCTTTTTGATTTGTCCAAGGTCACACAGCAAGAAAATAGCGTCTTTACTCGAATCCAAGTCCCTTGCTCTTTCTGTTAAAAGTCACACACACACACCGACACACGGATTTTCCATGCAACTCACTTAATGAGCCAATTGCTACACAACATATTAAACTAGACACACAGACAACTAAAATAAATTAAAAATTTAGAGTATTTCATGTTCAAATGGAAGAGCTTCAGTGACCTGGAAGATTCACTTATATGGATAACTGATTTCCCAACAGGGCTGGATAAATCTTATTTTTAAATATTTTTTTGCCCACATATTTAATACTAGGATCAGATATGTTTGTTTTGCTAGTCTGTGTAGCCTCTAACTTTCAAAAGCGATGAAGTTGGTGTCACCTACGCAGAACTGGAGTGCTACAAAGAAGTCTGGACAAAGGAATGAAAAGCAAGGTGGCCCTGACATATCTCTCTGGAATATTTTTGCATTCATCTGTCTGTCCATTCCTTTCCTGTCTCATGCCCAGACAGTAACTATAACCTCTGATTAGTGTTCCCGAGCCTAATCTCTCCTGATCACTACCCGGCCGGTGGATCTTCCCAACAAATCACTTTAATGTCACTTCTCTGGTTCAAACAGAACTTCTAGCCACTTGCACAATAGAATTAAGCTTTGGAGCTGAGACTCCACACGTCCACTACCACATCCCTCTGCAGCCAGCCCCTTCACTGCTCCCTTGTACCTGGCCTGCATGTGGTCCAAATCTCACCACTTGGCATTTTCTGCACGTGCCTTTAGATTTGCTACCTTGGCACAGCCTTCTGGGGGGACCTGCTTCTGTCACGTCTGCCTGTCTCAAGCCCACGTGACCCTCGAGGCTCTGTTTCAAAGTGACTTTCTTTCATTGCTACCTTTGGAAGTCTTCTGCCTCTCATGAGGTCTTAGAGCTCTTCATTTTCACCACTTTCATGTGATTTAAAGAGCTGAATCTGTTCCAGAAACTGGTAAGTGCTTTCCATGGATTACCTCACACAATCCTCTCAACTGTTGGAGGGGAACCTACTATATTCCTAGTTGACACAGGAGCAACCTGGTCGTGGAGAGGTTATCTGTCCGAGGTCACACAACCAGTGAGTGGCAGAAATCAAAATCACCTTTATGAAGATCTATCAGAGTCACTGACCTCACGCCGCCCTCGCCAGCGCCACCGTCGTCCGGGCCAGTTTCTCGTGCCGGCTTCCGGGTTCTGTGCTTCCCTGTTCCCTTCCTGCCTCTGAGTCACCCTCTACACTGGCTCTCCAGGACTGCAGCCACAGGTGGCTTTTCAGCACTTGAACTGTGGCTAGTGCACGCCAGGTTCTGAAGACTTAATATGAAAAAAAGCCTGTAATATATTTAATTTATAATTTTTCTGCATTGCTTTTTTTCAGCTTTATTGAGCTATACCTGACACATAAAATTGTAAGATATTTAAACTGTATATCGTGGTGATTTGATATACACACACGTTGAGAAAGGGTTCGTGCCTTCTAACACCTAGTTAATTAACACATCCACCTCCTTAGAAATTTATTTATTGTTCTTGTTTTTGGTGAGAACATTCACGCTGGACTCTGTTAGCAAATATCAATGATATAAAACAGTGTATCAACTACAGTCACTATATTTACATTAGATCCTTAGACCTTTTCTTCGTATCACTCAAAGGTTATACCCTTTTCCAATTTCTCCTATTTTTTTCCACTCTCAAGCCCCTGGCAACCACTTTCTACTGTTCCTGAGAGTTTGACTTTCTTTTTCTTTTGTTTTTAGATTGCACATATAACCTGGATCATACAGCACCTGTCTTGGTCTGACTTATTTCACTCAGGATAAAGCCCTCAAGTTCCATCCACGTTAGCACAAACGACAGGATTTCCAACATAAACAGGATTCATGTTTATACTGATCGCAGGTTGCAGTGATAATATTTGTGGGATAAAGAGTAAGTAAAATATATTAAAGTTACTTTCACCCTCTTCTTTGCCTTCGTTCACGTGACTGCTATTAGAAAGCAAGAATTCCCTCTGTGGCTCCCGTTACGATCGCATCAGACAGGGCTGACCTGCATACGCTTCGGAAACTGCCTGTGCTTCCCATTTGGGGGCTCCCCGTTTCACTTAGAACAAGCGATCTTCCCAGCAGGGCCTGGACACCGGTACCACCTCGCCCCCATCTGCCTCTCCAGCCTGAGGCTGACCTGCTCCTCTTCCCACTCGCCCAAGGCTGGCCGCCCTGACCTGCTGGGGCAGACGCCACAGTAGCCGCGCCCACTCTGCCCTTCCTCACCCTCCCTTCTTCATCAGCAGAGCTACATTTTCTGTTTTCTGCTACTACTCAGTGAGGGGAGCAGCCACATGCCCACAGTCTGGGGGGAAATCCTGACTGCTCCAAACTCCTCATGGTCATTCCAGTCTTGTGACCAGCAGTTGGCTTAGGCCCTCAAATTTGATATGATTCTACTAAATAAACCACAAGGGAGGTGTAATGAAGGATTTTGGTCAGCACTCCCTCTTGAAATGAACCAAATGGGAAGAGAGGATCTCTTTTTCAGCTAAGCGTTGCTGGGTCCACATTTGAGGCCCAGCCAGAACTATTCATTTATCTTGTGACCACAAGGAGACCTAGCCAAAGATGACAGACTGCATGTTGAAAGGACCTAGGCTCTCGATAACGTCATCGCACATCTGAATGACTCAACTCTAACTGCAACTTCTTAAGTACCATAATGAAATACTCTAGTTTTTGTTTAGATCTGATTGAGTATTGTTGTTTGCAGCAGCCAAAAAAGCAACTTCACTCCCATGATCTGCCATTACCTAATACACTGTTTCCAACACTTGCCCTTGGCACTCCAGCCTTTGATCTTGTCCTTCCATAGCTAGCTTCTCTGTAACATTTGAGAATCAATCAAAGTGTGATTTCCTCCCTTGGTCAATTAGCTTCAAGTCACAGTGGCTCTCCCACCATTCCTGGCCTCATCTTTTCTGCACTGTCCTTAGATATCTGCCCACCATCTGACCCTGACCTTGTGATTCATTTTAGCTTGTTTTCCTTCAGTAACATGTAAACTCCAGCAGACCAGGCGCAGAGGAGAGAGTCAATAACATTTGCTGAATAAACAAAAAAACAAACAAACATGTAAACTGGGATTTAAAGAAGAGAAAGAAAAGCACCACTTTCACAGAAAAATAAGTATGTTTTTTCATGGACAAATGCAAACAAATAGTGCCAATTTGTTTTTAATCATATAAGAATGTGTACTGAGGTTACATAAAGTACAATGTCTTTAATTTTAGGTTCCATAGCTAATTGGGGTACCTTTTTTTTTTTTTACAAATTCCACCAAGAGTCAAGTTGCCTATTTGAGTTGCATCTGTGCACAACCACTCCAACCAACCGACAGGTACGAAGTTGGAAAATTTAGTTAGACTATGAGCTTCTGTACTCAAAAAGTGTTTAAACCGCCTATTTGTATTCTTTTCCATGTGTTTGGTGGAAAATATAACAGTTTGCTTCACAGGTCTGGTTTACTTGTATTTTGTCACAGTGCTGGTATACCCTGTCTTTGGAAAACAAGGCAGTGCTGCAGTGAAAGTATAATGAAGGTATGTTCAAGGTTCTAAGATAGAGAGCCCAGAGGAATAATATATCAGCTGAGTGAGGGTTCGGCAAGGGTTCAGAGAAAGGTGATCCTGGGATCCTGTCTAAGGACGAGTAAGAGATCACCAGCTGGACAAGGTAGCAGGTTAGGGCTCTTAAATAAGAGGTTTTCAGCCAATTCTTAACAATCAGTGCACTTTCATGCATGAAATTAGTTTATCATTTTTAAATCTCAATGATTTAGCATCTTCCATGCTAATTCATTGCCCAAGCTACTTAGCAAAGCTGGGAATACACGTTCTGCTTCTCTGGTAGAAGTGTTAATAAAAAGCAAAAGGATATAAGGGAAGGCTTCAAGCAAGAGGAAGAAGAGAACCCAAGTTGCCCGGGACATGAATAAATAGCCTTGAATCACCAGGAGTTTACCGGTTTCATTGGATTGTCAATGTCAATTACTAACAGCCCTTCCCTGGGTACCCTCCGCAAGGGCTAGAGCAGGGGATGATGCCAGAACAGACTCCTCACCTCCTTCATTGACAATATTCCACAAAACCCAAATTCCTTTCATGTTTAGTTATAAAAGCAGGGATGTCAAACAAGTCAGAAGCACAGATATGACAATGATAAATGGAAATCAGGCCCATACCTCCCAGGACAGCAGTGAAATCTTGACTTAAAAACCTTCCCCTGTCCTCAGAAAATTGTTATCTCTGTCTTGATGGCTTCTCTGGGAGCTTCTGCTGTGACCCAGCGAAGCCACAGGCTTTCAGCCAATGTGATCAAAGAGCATCCATGATAAGTTTAAACCTCAGTATCTAAAGGTTGGGTGTGCTGACAATGAAAAAAAAAATCATGATTGAGTGCTCTTTCAGTTTTAATCCAGATATTTGCTATTGTTCATCTGGCCTTGTTTCAATCCTGGTTAGTTCACCCTCCAACTGAAAAGGCCTCACGAAAAGCTATTCTGGCTGTAGGCTGAGCCTCCATCGGGCTCCACGGTGGGAGTGACCTATCTCACAGCACAAACAACTGCCCGTTCACTCTTATCTGCTTTAGTAAAGACAATGGCTGCACAACTCACTCACCTGTCAGCGAGGGAAAAAAATCCTGCAAAAAAATATCGCAAAATAAATGTCTACTATGTGCCATGCTTTGAGAAATAATAAATCTGATATTTAAAACGAGTTAGAAATTACACAAAGGTTGCATGGAAACAGAAAACAGGATAACTGTGGAGAAATTAGGAAGATTCCTCGTAAATATGAGCTTGTATGGATTACTTTTCGCTGCATTATCTTTTGGTGATAACTCTGAAATCTTAGTGACTTACAACCACAAAGGTATAGTTCTTGTTCATGGGACCTGTCATCTGTGGACTGACTTCTGTTCCACATATCATCCAGGCTAAAGCACGGACACCCCCCCCCGCCCCCCCCCCGCCGCAACCCCTTGATACAGCACACTCTCAGAGCAAAAAGAATGAACTGCACGTGCGGTGACCAAAGACAATACCAAGGCCGGAGGCTCTTTTCACGCTTTCGTTCTTGCATCCTCAGCAGGTCAGCTTTATTCTTGGGCAGGTCCAAACACCGAAGTTTGGCACTGCAATATGTAGAGATAGTTGCTTCCTTTTACCATTTTTATTGTAACACAGGAGTAAAAGAAACCTTTCCCGGGTGCCTTCCAGAAAACTCCCCTGCATCTCCAGGGCCATAGTTACAAAGTCTGAGCCATGCCGAAGCCAATCGTTGTTGGCATATCCAGTGTAACTTTCCTCCGGCACCTGGAGATGGTCACTCCTGAATCGCAAGGGACAGGGGTGAGTGCCCAAGTGAAAGCATGGAGGGCTGGAGGGCTCTGTCAGCAAGAAGGAGAAACGGGATTACGGCTTCTGGCTAGGCCACCAACAGTGTCTGCTGTGCCCAGCCACAAGGTTTTCAATCATCCGAGTACAGAGCGGAATTGAAGCAATCATGTGTGTAATTCATACTGCAACAATCCCAAGGTATCTACATCATTAAAGCAAAGGTGGACCCTGCACAGCCATAATTACAATGACCTGGTGAATCTCTTCATTCTGCCATCACGAACCTGGTGCCAGACATGCATTTTTTTTTTTCAGCAAGAACAGAGAGTGTGTTCCCTCCTCCTTTATTTATATCCCACTTCAGCACCAGAAGGACCTGAGTAGGCTCATCTAACTTTGAATGAGGGTGGGCACACAAATCTCCTTAATAATAAAACCAAATAAAACGGGACATTTTAAAAATATTCTTTTTGGTTTTTTCTATAACTTTTCCAAATAACAGATTCAGATGTGCATGAAATTGAGACAGTAAAAGAAGACTACTTTAAGCTTATAAGTTGTCACATAAGCACTCTGTCTTCTGATGCATCTAATGAAGGAAAAAATTAGAGTAGGATTCTGCTGACACTCAATATGCCAGTTACAGAAAATATTTTAATCCTTGTGTGTGAGTGTTAGTACATCAAGAGCAGAGTGCAGTTCAGACCTGGACATTTGGATTGACCGAGACCAGACTGAATCTGCTGGCTTTACTCAGTTCGGCCCAACCTGCCCTGGTCACATGCAACATGCAAAGTGTATTCAAGGGGCTGGGGATGCGAATCTAATCAAGCCAAGGTATAGAGAGAAGACAAAGACATCCCCGTACATAATGTGCCCGGCTTCAATGAGTACTCACACTGAGGTCATTTCAGAAGTGCTTACGGAGAACTGATCGCTTCGACCGCGGTCGCACTGTGCAATGCAAACTGCCCCAAGGGAGTAACATTTGAACCTGTCCTTGTGGGACAAGCCAGCTGCTGCCTGGCAGGAAAAGGGAGAGTGTTTCTCGCAGAGGCCAAGCGTAGGAAATGGGAAGTTGGCCTCTGTGACTGAGTGAGGCCGTCCCGGGAGGAGTGAGATTCCGGGGAGCAGGTTAGGAGCAGGAATTTGCTTCTCAACTTGCAGTTCTTAAAGGACATTAAAGGAGCTCTAAGTGTGTTGTCCACAATAGCTCTTATGAAAATCCAGGTGGCTGTCGAAGGCTCCAGCTCCCTACAATTTGAGGAGGCTCCCATCCTCCTACCGGAGAAGGCTTCTGTCTCCCCATCCCTTCCACCCTGTTTGCAACAATGCTCCATTCTTTCCATCCTGCTATGAAAGGGACCCTCTAGCTCCGGCTCCCTTTCTTCCGGGACCTGGTACGAGTTACCTGGACCTTTCTCGCCCTCCCCCTTTCTGCCAACCATTCTGACGCACCTGCTTATTGCCCTAATAGCCCAGTTCTGCATTCCAAAAGTCCAGATGCAGGATGACCCTCCAGAACTGGGCAAAGGGAGTGGTATTAGGCCTCGTGTCTTCAGGGAGGCTGTGGACTCCCACTGAGTAAATCTTTTTAAATGAAAGAGTCAACTTAAAGATGCTAGGACAGGGAAACTTTGCAACCGTATTAGTAAGAAAAACATCTCTTCCTATGCAGAGCGTTTGTCCTTATGTGTGGATTTTAAAAACGTAAAAATATTAGACGCAGAGGAGGACTTAGACATCTTGCCCAACCTCCTCACTGTCCAAAAGAGGAAACCAAGGTCCTCGGGAGAAGCAGCTCCATCCCACAGAAGCCTTGCCTTCCGGAAGGCCGCCTTCCTTGCCTTTCAGTAAGATTCCGCTTCTTTGGTCTCCAGCATGAACTCTCGGCTCTGAAACTGCCAAAACAAGTCCCTATACAATGTGGATGTGTCGTAAATGTCCTTGCATGAAAATACAAAATGGTAAAAATTTTCCCTACCCATTTTTTTTCTAGAAACTCAATCAGCCCCACCATTTGCAGGCTGATCACTGAGAATTTGCAAACAGTGCCCTAATATTGTCCTAAAGGCACAAACAATTAGACAGTTGTGCCGTGCAAATATTTACACTGGCGATCCCGGGGATATTCTGTTGTTTACCTTCGGGCATTCTGATGGCAAAAAAGGTGAGTCCCTTATCCTGACCTGGCAGTTGGGTGTTGATGGACATTTTAGCGTGCAGAACATCACTAAACGTGGATATGAAATCATGGGATGTGCCTGCGAACCAACAATACATCGGATGATGAGAAGTACAACGGGGAGAGCTCACCTGAGCACTTTGTACAGCACGTGAGAAACGGTAGGAACCTTCCCTCATCACTCCATTAGGAAGCCAGGATAAGTTACAGTAGCTGACAGAGCACTGAATTGTGGGGGCTCAGTTTCACCTCGTAATGGCTCTGGCTTGCTGAGTTATTACACCGGTCTCAGAAGGAGCCTCCTGGTCTCTTTGCTGTTAATTATGTACACCCTGCAGCCCTTAATCCGATTACGACGCTGTGCAGTAACTGTGTGATAAGACACCCCAGACTCATTTTTTAAGTTCCTTTCTCTCTGGGCTTCTTTGCCTCAACTCCCCTTCAGATGCACTCAAAAACCTTGGTAACAATTGGATCCTAACTACATTTTAACATAACACTTACATTCATGCTTCTGTTCACACTGTAAAAGGTAATCTTTGAATGGTTTAAGCATCTGGATTCTATTACGGCAAAGTATAGCACTTAAAATGGAAGAGACTTTTTACATTTGCGTGGAATTCAGGCAGCTGCCTGAACCACCCTTGGGCCTAGTTGTTTCAAAGAGATTTGCAATGGGCTTAAGTCAGAAATGATAAAATTGTCAAAAGACTTTGGAATTCCTTTTGGAAGACAGCTAAAAAATCAAATCAAACCAAACCTCCAAAAGGAAAAAGGAAGAGATCTCGGTCTGCAGATTTTTAATAATATGGTTTATTGGGTCAAATGCTGAAACTCCAAAGAGTGTCTGCTCTACACATCCAAGAAACGTTTCCATTTTTTCCCTCTTGAATGCAACATTGGTTTTACAGGCCTGCAGATTATGAACCCCATGGTTTGTTATTTTTTTTCTTTTTTGTAGGGATATTGAACTTTTCTTCCATTTGTCCTATTTTATTTAAATAGTCCAAACTTCTGTGGTTTGGTCATTAAAATCCAGTTGGCAGAGAAAGACCAAATCTTTATGTTTTCCAGCTGTGTTCCTACCAGCTACACACAAGCACTATTAGCCACATGACCTTGTTTACATCAGCTGCGAGCACGAGTTCCTCCGGAGCCACCCTGCAGCACGGAGATGTGGGTGTCTGAGGCCCAGGGGGTCTCTGCACTCAGAGAAGGCAAACTTCAAAGGGTGCTATCGACCCAAAAGAGGAGCAGCTGCCCAAGGAAAGTGAGGCCAACCTTATCACTCATGTCTGCCACTCTAAATCAGACAGGGCAAGACACAGGAAATACACTGTAGGCAAATAAAAAAGTCTTTACTTTGGTAAAACAAGAGGAGAGCAGAACAAAAGAAAGGGCTCAGGTCCCATAGTGGGAAAGAGAGGGAAGATGTGGCTGCATGTCGTAGAAGGGCTCTCAGAAAAGTATATTTACCCCAATGACATTTTTTACAGGATTAGAAAAAGTCTTAAAACGCATGTGGAACCTCCAGGGACCCTGAATAGCTGAAGCACTCCGGAAGACGGAGAACCCAACTGGGGTCTGCACACTTGTTGATTTCAAAACACGCTACAAGCTACAGTAATAAAAACAGTACGGTCCAGGCACAAAGATGGACATTTGGACCAAGGGAGTCAAACAGAGAGCTCAGAAATAATCCCTCACACATACGGTCCAATGATGTTTTCAAAGGTGCCCAGACCCCCGGACCACCCGATGAGGAAAGGATAATCTTTTCAAAAAACTACGCTGGGTAAACTGGTTATCCACATGCAAAAGAATGAAACTGGACCCCTTTGTCTTATACCATAAACAAAAATTAGCTCAAACTCGATCAAAGACCTAAATGTAAGAGCTAATTCTATACAACACACACCTCCCTGAAATATTAATGGTAAATTAACTCCTTGTAAATCATATTTTAAGGTAGTAATTTTCCTTTTCATTAAAAAAAAAAACCCTGCAAAGTAAAAAATGTAATGGCCCACATTCTCACCTTTTAGTCTCCCTGACAAATTTGTACTTTTGCCTCGAAGGTTTCCAACCTGAAAAACACTCAACTTCCAAAAGGTATGGACCACAGGTTGGCAAACATTTTACGTAAAGAACCAGAGAGTAAATATTTCAGGCTGTTGCCAACCCCGTGATCGCCGTCTCCACTCCTCAGCCCTGCCGAGAGGCACGAAAGCAGGAGTAAACAATAGCCAACCAATGGCGACAGCTGTTCCACTGGAGCTTCCTTTACAGACACAGGGGTGGGCAGGATCTGGCCACAATCTGCTGACCACACAAGGCCTGCGACTCATTCCCTAGCAGTCTCCAAGGAAGACTCCGAGGAAGTGATAAGTGAGTGGAATCAGGAAGGACACGAAGACAAGGAACTGTTCTCCGGGCCACGGCGCAGGGGGTGTGTGGGGTGAGAGTACAGAGAAAGTGGGGCAGCGTGGCGATTCCCCAGGAGCTCGCTGACACCGCCAGGTGGGTTTGGTGATACAGCCTGTTCCCCAGCTCATGGTGGCACAGCGGGAATATTTAAAGAGCGCACAGCAAGGGCCTTTCAACCAACGGGGACCAGGGGGTTACCAGGCTGAGGGGAGGCAGGGGGAAGTAAGGCTGGACAAGCTGCTTGGAATTAAAACTCTGAAAGAACTTTTGAATTTTAAACAAAGGCAGTAAGCAGTTTTGACAAACCGATGTCCAGTGAATCACCTCACTGTGTGGAGAAAAGCATGCCCACCACTCAATATTGATCTGTGCAAGGGAAACACAGTTCTTAATTCAAACCATTTCCAGTTTCGCTTGGAGGCCAGCTAGCAGCATAGAATACATTTCATTTTAATATCCCAGTATATAGAGTGTGTACGTCTGTCCGACTAGAACATGTGGCGGTAAATGAAATAAGTACTTCTGCAGAACATGCAGGGAGGGGCCTTTTGGTGGCTTATTTTAACCTCTAATTCACTAGGCTTTCAACTTTTGGTCAGCTCTCAGTGATTCCATTGCCCCACCCTGCCTGGTCAGTCACCTGACGCAAAGGGAAGGCAGTGAGGCATCGCCCGAGAATTCCCTTCCAAGCTGGGCGTGAGGGAGGGGATGCAGGGATGCAGACTTCTGGCCTGGCTGTTTCTGCCACCTCAGAACACTGTCCCAGCGTGGAGAGAGGCAAGCTGTCCCTCACTTGCCTGGGACACTCAGTCACCCTTTGGCAAGACTTCAAGAAGTTTTTACTGTGATTAACTGTAAGTGGGGCATGGGATTTTCACTTTGAAGCTACAAGGTTTTCATGGTCGGCTCCGAGGGTCTCTGTTTGGACTTAGGAAATGGGTCATCAAAGTTACTGTCAGGAGTTCAAGAGTAGGACTGGAACTTAAATTACTTCTATACCCTCCATAATGTTACTTCTAGTGCAAAAAATTAAAATAATATGTTAATATAATATTTTATACAATATATATTATATATTATTGTATAATATATATTATATTATATATATGATGAGAAGACATGATAAACACCTCTTTGCTGTTTGTTGAGACACACAATTATCTGAGAGTCAGCTGGAAGTGTATGCTCTTGAAGTCAGAAAACATTTCGTGCATGTCAGTTCCGTCTGGGTGCGGCTATTCTAATAATTACTCACCGAAAAGACACACTAAGTTTGAACGAAGCTTCGAGAGAGAGAAAATGTCCCTGCTCACCAGGTTTAGAGACCATTCACCACGTGGTGAAGAACAAGCAAGCAGAGGCCGTAACTGGCTGGTGGCCGCCCAAAAGGCCCTGCAGTAGAGGGCACGTGTCAAAGAGTGCCAAGGACTGCCCCAAATTCTGTCCCCATGAGCCACTTAAGCCTTGAAGGAGTTCTGTGACATAGTGACCGCACCGAGCCTTCTTTCATAAATGAGGCAATGAAGGTGCAGAGGGTTAAATCATACTTCGGTTTGATTTAAGAAACAGGAGCTAAGGCAGGTTTAGAAGTGCAAGAGATTTATTGGCGAAATACCTGTGAAGAATAAAAAGAAGGGAGCCGGAGAATCTTCCAACCATGATGCAGAGTGGACACTGTGGCAGGAGGGACGAAGGAAGGGTGGAGAAGGAAGAGCTCAGGCTACACCCAGTTCTGGCCCAAATTCAGCCAGGCCAATGTGTTGTCCCTAAGTGAGCACGCTCTTTCAGAGATTCTTGGGTCAGGCAGGGATGGGGCAGCACCATCAGCCCTGTGATGTCCAGTTATGGGCTGGGAGCAGCCCAAGGGCATGTGGCTTCCGCACCAGTGAGCTGCTGGACCCAAAGGCATGGCTCCTGGCAGCTGCCCACCAACTACACTCCCGGCAGTAGGTTCCTTGGAGAAGGTCTGAGGGGACCTTCTCGGCGGACTCAATGTCTGCAGAAGGTCACACAGACCACGAGAAGCGGAACCAGGATTTGATCAGGGGTTGCCTAAGCCTTCAATCCATCAGCATTACATTTTGGTGTGAAACCTTCCTCAGAAAGGGCAAAGAAGTAAAAGTAAAACAAACAAACCCAAATATTTGATACTACATTTGCTATGTATCGGGGATTGGCAAACTTCTCTAAAGGGCCAAATAAGAAATACTTTATGGTCTGTGGGGATATAGGCTCTCTATCACAACTGTAGGGAGAAAACAAATGGGGGTGGCTGAGTTCCCATAAAACTTTTTTGACAAAAACAGGCGCCACATCAGACGTGGCCCAAGGGCCATAGTTTGCTACCTTCTGCTTTATTATGAGAAAGAGAAGTCAAGTAAAAGAGAAAACACAAGGACAGGCAGTTGTAGAAGCTTAAGACATGACTGCCCGTGGTCAGTCGTATCAGCCCGTTCCCTGCACAATTTTCGGGGGCTATGGAGACTCATATACAGTCACTCTGCCCACCCAAGGGGAGAGTCAGATACACGCTCCTGAGTGAGGACAAAACAGAAAACAGTTTCTCCACATTCCTGATACTTCCTTTCCCTGGGCCAGAAAAAGAGTGACTTAGTGATACCATCGGCTGAGCACACGCCCTGGAGTGGAATCAGGGGGAGGGTGCCCAGCATGAAACAAGAGGGCACCTCTTCAAAGCTATTCACGGAGGACTGGGAAGATTCTGTCTGAAACTGGCATTAGAGATGTCCATTCATTCAACCAGTAATGAAGCCCCACTTCAACCTTGATTCTGTGCTGATGCTAGAGGCACAACAGAGACTAAAGCATGGAGCCCACCCATGATGAGGTCATAGTTCCCTGGGGCGGAAGACAACACAGAACAACGGGAGGAGCTGTGGTCTAAGAAGGCACGTCCATGGACTCATGGCTTGGACAGCCATGTCCTGGGCGGCCCCTCTTCCCTCCAGGACTGGGTGGGCAGATCTAGTCTCTGCCTGGCCTGACAAGAATCCTCTGGGGGCACTTGGGGGAGGTGGGTAGTCTGAAAGCCTGTGAACCGATTTGGTGGAAGGTTGCCCTAGCTGGACAGAGAACCTGGCTCGACAGGACATGTGTTGTCTTCCAAGGGAAGGAGCTGGAGAGCTTTAGCCCACGGACAACTTCCTCAGGGCGGCAGCCACTCCGCCGGGCCGGGCTCAGGCTCAGGGGAAGGGAAGCTCTTCCTCAGGTCAGACTACACCCAAGTCGCCTTGTGCAAAAGCAAGAAAATACATCCTTAAAACTGCCAACCGCCTGACTCCACATACACTTAAGTAAACCAGAGAGAAAACTCTATATGCAACTAACTTCATTTTAAAAACATGATCAGATAACTTGATGTTTATATGCAGCTGTAAATCAGAGAAATAAAAGACACATGCAAAAAGAACAATTTTTTTTTTTCAGAAATGTGGCCGACTCTACACAAAGGTGCCACCAAATGCCTACCTCACTCCTAATGCTATGCAATGTTCTCACTGTCCAGGTCAGATTATAGTGCAGCTACATGACAGTATTCTAAAAAACAGTGGTGGAAACGGTACATCGCAAATGTGTTTCTTCAATTTTCTCTCCAGAAAGATTATCTGGATCACTGACCAAATTAAACCACAACAACAACTACAACAAACCAACAACAACTCAATCCTCGGTCCTGTATGAATTCAGCCTCAATTCCTAGTTGAGAAAAATTTTGAGTTACAAATTATTTTCACCAAAGTGTACTCGCTTGTCTTTAATGAACATAGGCTTCCTCATTTTATACTTTACCCCAAGCTCAAGTTAGCCCTTGACATTCTGAGATAGAAAGAGACTCAAATTCACAGGCAGTTTGAGCTGGGATTTCGAAGTTCTGGCAGCAGAGTAAAAGAAACTGTGTTGGAATTGTGATGAATGAGAAACATGGTTGCATCTCCATGACACTGGGACTCCTTGGCGGATTAAGGCGCCCCCCACTCCAACCAGTACTGTACTACTGTAGGTCGGTGTGCTTCAGCTGGTGCTCTCAAGTCAGAGAAGTGCCCAGGACACGTCTCCGATGGAGTTCTCAGCAGATCACTTGATTACATTCCCTGATATTCCGCAGGCATCTATAACCCACAGAGCAGACACATCTAACCAGTCAGTAGTTCACCATAACATTGCATTGGAACTAACACACAGACCCATGCCTAATGTTTAATAGAAACACAAAGAATTATAAAAGGCATAACTCCAGAGTTTATTACCGCCCAATCTGTTTCAATTTTGTGGTAGCCGAGATTCCCCTGACCAAATCAATGTGTATTTATTGTGAGATTCTCTCTTACTCTTTGGCACAGTGAGCCAGTGTAATATTCCATGTGAGCTTGATTTAGAATAGATATAGCAGAAGACAGGCCCTGTGGCTTTGGACATTAATGAGAAGAGAAATGATTTATGTCATTCCTGTTTACATGTGATTCATTTTCTGTTTCAGACTACAGCATTTTCTTCAAGTAGAAAGGCTCTTTGGGTTAGACCGCCCATCTCCTCTTCTCTGCCAACTCCACCTTCTTCTTTCCTACTGTTTCCCTCTCCTTCACAGTCTACCCATCTTACGTGAACAAATGTCACTGGAAAACGAACAAAAACTCTACAAAGACCTGAGACCCAGTGTTACAAGCAGAAACATCCATTTCATCTGTACCAGTGACTCCCAAACTTGGTCATGATTAATTTATGGAAAAGGTGGAAGAAAGGAAACAGATGGGGCAGTGCGGAGAAACCTCCCTTAGAGGTCCGTTACCCCAAAGGCCACATTGTAATGGCTAAAGGGAGCCATAGAGATTATGCCCTTGCCAAATCTTTAAATCTCTGCATTTGTACCACAATTAGCAAGGGATCACCACATGATGTTTCGATTACACAAAATGTTCTTCTCTCCGGTGTCCCTCAGACTGTGTGACTAATGCTGCTGTTGACGACCAAGAAGCATTTGGGAGCCATCCATGCAGTGGCTTTTAGAAGATATTTCATTCCTCTGTTTATATATTCTAGTTTATTTCCAAAATTTTTCAGATCAAAGGTGATGTCGATTGATAAAAGCAAAATGCACAGAGTAAAATCTGCAAATCAGGTGAACAGTCTGATTATGATCTTTGGTCCAAAAAAATATTTGGAACACATTTCGCTGAATTTTTAAGTGGCTTCAAATATCATGTCATACCACATTTAGTAAGGAGCTTAATAAACATGAATTAGTTCAAACCCTACAATATACTCACTTGAGTTTTATGATTTGTTTTGTTATCATAAAATATGTATAGAAATGACATGTATAAAAGTCCTGAATGACACTAAGTGACCCATCATTGATAAAAAAAGAAAAAGAAAGAAAGGAAATCCATCAGACAGAAATGTTTCACTCATCCAGAGAACAGACAACACTTTGATTTAACGACTGTGTCTGTTTCAACACTAAGAGATGAGGAAAAAGACCATGTGGTAACTCTCTCACCCACACACGGCTGCTGGTATGTCAGGTCCAAGTGAGATTCCACTTATTTTAGATTGTCCAGGTTATCATATCCAACTGTCAACTTGAATGGCAAGCTTCCTCTTCCCTGTAATTCTCTGAAGATGACAAGGTCAGTGGGGCTCTAGGCTGGTAGCAGAAATACACACTAGAGATCTGTTGGGGGCTTTTAAACACTCTAACATCAAAGTAGAACTAACTCATTTCAAAAAGAAAGCACAAAAAGCTCTTTGATTTCATTCTATGTCTAGAGAACCCACCTCTCTTAAAACAGAGAGGAATACGCAGCTGCAATCAAATTTCCAGACCCAGGAATCCCTTGCTGGCTAGACTAGCAGCTTCGGCCTAGAGATGGGGTAGAAAAGGTGAAACCCATGGGCTGCCTCTTGTAGATCCTCCAGTCCCTGGGTCTGTGTCCCAAACCTTGCTCGAAAAATTGTTCAAGAGCCTGCAAGTAGATAAGTTTCCAATCCAGCACATTCCAAAATGGTAGGCCTGTTTTTGAGGAATTTGGGGACTATATGTGGTGACAACATTTCTCACTTTCAAAAGCTGTGTTCCACTGTTAGAGCATGATTCCTGATTTGGGATGATGAAAATAACTTAACATTACGTTACATGTATTAAGAATCACTTAGGAAAGTGTTTGTGGTAGACCAGTAGGACAAGGGTGGAAAAGAGCAGAGTTCCCATATTCTGCTTTAGTTTAATTTCTTCTTTTCCCTTTCAAGATTTACAAAGAAGGAAAGAAGGATAAAATTGTTCACAGGAACAAGAGGGTAAAAAAACAAAGACAGAGTTAAGAAGTAATTGTACACTATAATTTGCTAACAAAGAATTTTGTAGGTTGCCAACCTGTGTAAATTATACGCAGTTGGGAAAAGACCTCCAAGCAGAGGGAAATATAATCACTTCATCTATTTTTTTTTCTCAGTCGGTGTTTCTAACACTAACTCTATTGTATGACTGAAATGTACAAAAATACATTAGTTTCACAGATAGCCTTTGAAGCAGACTGTTGTATGCCCTAGTTAACTCGACAACAAACTATCACCTGTGTGGTTGGAGCCCTCTAGTGGCCAGGTGGACTCCAGGCATTGGAATAATTTCATTTCCCATTCCCATTGGGTCACAGTGGGGAAAGAGCAGAACCTCCTGGGTACATTTGTAGAGCTCAAATATAAATTGGGAATTGGGAAGCCTGCTTCCTCTGTTATTTAGTATGTTTATTCTCCTAAGCATTATTCGCTTTCACTGAGTCTGGCAAAGCACTCAGTAGAACCACTAAGGAAGGACTATTAGGTTATTGTGCAGAAGAAAGAGTTCTACACTGAGAGAAAGCAGACCTGTATTCTAGCACAACTCTTCCACAGGCCTAGCTGTGCGGCTGACTGGTGGCCACTTTGTCATAACCAATGTACTTCCTTGTAAGTCAAAGAGATTCCTCAAAAGTTTTCAGGGGTTATTTAGAAATCTGGCCGCAAAAATATTGTTGGACGTACAACCAGAGTTCTCCTGGTGGTTCTTTTTCCCATGCCTGGTTGTTTCGTTTGGGTTTTTTCTTTTTTATTAACTTCCCCTTATGCTGGACCTTCAAGACTTGGAGCCACGTGGGACTCTCTCCCAGGCGTCCTCTCTCTGACTTTGTAAAATCTTAAGAAATCCCAAGTATAGCCATTGCTTTAAGTGCCACCTACATACCACAGGCATTAATTTGAAAACCATACGTGGATATATCTTTGGACCTGCTTCCTTGTCCCCTCCTTTCAGATGTCGTCTCACATCAACTTCAAGCTCAGTGAGAAGAACAAAAGGGAGTTCGAGCAAAGCTGCCTCCTCTCCAGTGTTTCCAGCCTGCAAACGTGACCATCCTGTTTGAATTTTCTTCTCTTCTTGGTAAACATTAATCACCGAATAAGTTTGATCTCTTAAATCTCTTTCAAATCCAACCCCTTCTTTCTCTACTTTAACCATCAGGAATAGCCTAGTCCAAGCCATACGAACTAAAGCAACCACTTTCTAACAAAAATTCCTACATCCACGCCAATTCATTGTCTTAAAATGCATTTCTGATCGTATCATCCCTCTGCCTGAAAACTTCTGACAGCTTTTATGATAAATTTACAAATTCTTTTTGTGGCTTCTAAACCCTGTGTAATCTGGACAGGGCTTATCTCTCCGGTCTCTCTTCCTACCCTCCCCTCAGGCTCCTCTGTCCAAATATAACAGCCTTTCACATTCCTTCCAGCTTTGGGACCTTCACTCGGCTATGCCTGTCTGACGTGCTCTCGGCCTGCACTTAGCTAGCTAATTATTAATATTAATCTAGCATTTTAAAATGTGTCTTTTTTGTTAAAATATTATGTGTCCATGTCCTTTAGCTGATCCACAATTAAAAGAAATTAAACAAGGACTCGCGCACACATAAAGGAAGTCGTCTCCTCTCACCTATAACCGTTATGTTTACACAGATGAGGTGCTCTGAAAGGTCTTGCTTTGAGTTGATAAGGAAATGAAAATTAAACAAAGACATTTGATGAGCTGATTAATCAAGCTGAAGCCAGGACCCTCAAAGAGGAAATCTATCTAATTCTTGCTCTACATCCCATGTGGCAAGCTTCAGTTTTCTGTAATTTTCTTTTATCCGACATAAAGAGGTAATGACTCTGCTGAGGTCTAATTAATTGTTCTTACTAAGAAAGGCGTCTTAAACACCTTAACTGTTACTTTAACCTCTCGGTTTGAAAAAGGTTCTTAGATGCTTGGAGTCATGATTCACTGGAAGGGGGGTTGGGATGTACATCAATTGCTCTTCCTGTTCATTTTCAATATTTCCACACGTGGTTTTCGTCCTTTCTTCTTCCAACTGCACAACTAACGGGAGGAAATCTGCGCTGGGAGACGACCGTTGACGACGCTTCCTCCCCAGCAGTTCGGTTTTCCTAATTGGGAAGCACGGTGGGTGGGTCTCTGATTCACACGAGGTGAAGTCTGCGACGTCCGTGTTTTTCGGCCAGCAACCTCAGCCTAAACATTACTTCCTCGTGGTAGGTGTCTCCGATACCATTAGCCTAAGTCAGCCGCTACTATTCTGGCCACAGAAAACGTTGTACGCCCTCTACTAATCACCGTCATTAATTTCCGTCTTTTGGACTGTGAGCGTCTCAACACGTCTACCTCGTTCCGTTGTTCATACCCCACACAGGACACAGTGCTGTGTACACAGCAGGCATCCACAAAGCATGGCTTGAGTGGGAAAAAAAGTACAATGTTTCCTCATATGAATGAGTGTTTTCCTGACAAGACCACGCAACTAAATAAGAAAATTATTGTAAGAATGCAATGTTTCTAATGGATCCCAAAGGCAGGGAGTATAGGTGAGGCTGAGAAAGGACTGAAAAAGCAATAGGAATGGCACCAGGTATTAAGGCAAACCCTTCCCTAGACTCTCTGTCTTAGCCTCTCATTTTGCTTTGCTTCTCTCCATCCTCCTGCTTCATCCAGATGTCTCTGTAGATTTATCCTTTTTCTGCTCCAAGCCTAAAGTACAGGTCTTATAACCCCGGAGTCTGTATGTTCTCAGTCCCAAGGACTAGTAGAATCTACAACTATACATCTCATTTCCAGACTCTAAGGAGAGAGAGTGTGTCTGGAATAGTTCAGGACTAGCAGGGTTCCCTTTCAAATCAGTTACTACCAGAAACACGGTCTCACGGCATCGATGTGATTGCAGGGCGCCATGTGTATATGTGTGGGTTGTGGGAGAGGCATCAAACATGGAAAATACCCCTAAAATTGTCTCCTACACCACTTGTCTGCTTGAATGCTTCTGGAACACGAGATCATAAATGACAGTATCAATGTAAATTAAAAAGTGTGACATGTCTTTGACTCCCCTGCAGATACTAATGAACCTTAGGGAACATTGAGATTTGACAGAGATACATGGACAAACATTTATTTTCTATCAAATAAGGAATGTGTTCATTATTACTTGCTATTACTCTTTTTTTCAAAACATCTCTAATTTTTTATCATTTTCCCTGAACTCATTATGTGTCTTGTAATGTCTTAATGGCGTTATGCAACAGTATCTCCACCTAAACAATACCTGCAAAATGTTGGTAACCCCTTTAAGCCATGTGGAAATTAATTTGTATTTGCTAATATAATTTCTCAACATGCCTTCCTGTGGGCAGATTGCAGGCAATATTTGGAGGAGTACCTTCCAAGAGTTTATGCCACGGATGTGAAGATTTTGGTTCTAAGTCCCCTCGCCCACGAAGTGGCAGAACTGATCTTCCTTCACCTCACCCCATGGTACTTGAAGGTAGGCTGCATGCTTATCCTCCTCCCCATGGCTTCTCTTGAAATTATCCAGGAGAGAATGTTCCCATACAATTCTTTTAAAATATAAGTGAAAATATTGAATTTTGCTAATTATTTTTTCATTCTGGCTGTATCTTTACTTAGATAATGTGGAAGATATGCAAAGGTGAGTTTTCAAGCCACTATCAACATACACTTATCAAACTTTTCTGTTGCTTGAAAGAATATGAAGTCCCTTATTTGATGCATCTCTTTTCTGGTTTCAAAGACTCAGTTGTACCTGCTGAAGTCATGTAAAAATAAAGTAATTTGGGCACAAGTTTTCCAAGAGATTGTTTCTTTTCAATCCATAGTAAAGCTTAGAACAAATGATCTGAATAAATTTGGGAACAGAATTGCTCAATGTGTTTGGAGAGTAACTAGAATATAATTTTTCTAATGCCATATCAATATCTCAATTCATACTCACAGAACTGACAAATAGCCTTTATTTACTTGTAAGTTTGAGATTTCAAGAAAGACTTCAAAATCAAAATTTGGAATTTTTAAATTTTTTAATTAATTTTCATTTTAATTTAAAATTTAATTTAATTCAATTTTGGCAAAATTTTAGAAATTTTAATTTTTACATTTTCCATTTAAATATCAATTATTTATTTATTATACATTAAATTTCAGAAGAATTTATCTTAAATATTAGAGATATTTTCAAATTTGAAGTTCAGCTCCCTATTAGGATAAGGCCATTAGAGACTAGAATATAAATTTTACTGTGGTTATTTTTAAAAATTAATTCTCCGGAGTCCAGGTAGGAATATATTTTTAGTAGTTTCGGGCTTACAAATGACACGATCACGACATCAGCATGACCCTTTCCAGCCATCGGCCCGTGAGCCACACTCTGAACTAGGAGGAGCCAGCCACGTTCAGGGAACTTCCGGTGACTCACTGCTGAACTGACACATCCACAGAATCGTTTTGTGTCTTAACACTGTGGATCATCTTATAAAATATTGTCAAGTTCTGGACCAAGTTTTGATCTCTAAACAAATATAAGTTGCAAAAGTAACTTTTAAAATCCAATAAAAAAGATATGGAACATCAAGTATTTTAGATAAAACTTTATCTTCCTTGTCTTTTTGGTGAAAGAAAATGGAACAGGTTGAATGTACTACTACTGTTAATAGTTCTAAGTACTTATGTATCTATCAGGTATAATTTAATTCTTACAACCACCCTATAAAGTAGATACTGTTATAATCATCTCTAATTACATGCAAAGAAACTGGGAGGCAGGTAATTTGTAATTGCATAATTTGTTAGGGTCACACAGCCAACTTGGGGTCGAATCAGGACTTGAACCAAGTCACCTTTACTTCTAACACTGTGAACTGGTCATGTCTGAAGGTTGATTGCATTCCCAGAATAGGAGAGAACTGAGGTTTGCAGGTGATAGTTTTCTGAACCAACCGACATTAAGTCAAATTAGCCCTGATTCCTGCTTTACTTCTGAACTTTCTGGCTACATGGACCACAAACTCTGTAACCCTGCAGGTCTAGAGAGACTTTCCAAGGAGTTATGCAGTGATACATGGTGTTAAGGGAGACAGTTTCTAAACCCTCAAATTCCTTATGTTTACTCTTCCTTAAAACTGATTGATGTCTGAGAATTTACCTGTGTGCGTATCAGCCAGGTTCTCTTATTCCCGGAACCCCTTGCAGAACCATTGTCCTTGTGTAGTAAAGAAAAGTGTAATTCTTGTCTGTCCTGGGTCATACTGTATACTACGGCACGGCATGTCCTACATACACTTTAAATACTGCACCAGGGTGTAAAGCTCCCCAGGGCGGGAAGTAAGAGACCTCAGGAAATACCTGCATTTGACAAACCTGTAATGACACACCGTAACCTCACATTTGAGGCTCCTGTCTTTCTCGTCTTGACTACATCTCTGCTGAGGACAAAGCCTACGCTTAAGAATTGGGGTTATTTGAGCCCTTGATGAAATATTCTGAATTTAGAGTATCTGTAGAGTTCGATACTAGGATCGCAATAACGTTAACTTTTGTTTAAAAATCTCCCTTTTCAAGTCCACAAGTATGGACAAAATGCATCGCCCAGACGGATGGAATTGGGGCAGCAAAGCCGACGTCAGTAAGAAATACGCAGGCCTGCAACACCTGCTGTCAGCCAGGCAGCAAGCACAGCGCACAGCTCCGCGTCTCTACCCGCCCGCCCGCCCAGCTACCCACCCGCCCACGTACTTATCCGTCTTAGGATTCGAACGGTCGAGATTCACAAAAAGCATGCTGGGAAATTACACTTTACCACAAAACACACTCTCTCTACATTTTCCTCATTTCCAATAAAAAGAAAGAGCTGAATGACAACTTCCATTCATCTCAAGTCTCAGCTGCATATTTTCCATTATTTTAAGGAGATAAAACGTTTCATAATTATTTCTTTCAGATCAACATTACACTTTGAAATAAAAGGTATATATATATTCCAGTTAGTTAACATTTTAAACTTTTTAAACCTTTTATTCAGTCACAAGAGAAACATTTGCGTTAATGTTTTCCAAAATGTCTCTCATTTATCAACTTTTGATCTGCTTATTTATCTCTGCTTTACGTTAGAATTGGCATACCTTCGTAAGAGTGCATTGTGGATTCGCCTATGAATAGTGCTCTTAAAAATCACAATCTTTTATCAGCCCCTCCCTTTTTAGTGGTCCAATGCCTTCTGCTACTGTTGTTATTAATCACCACTTGACCCGGCCTCCTTCTGACAATAAATCATATTCATCCCTCTATCCATTACATTATTGAGTGAGGGGAATCCCAATATCTCTATAATGACATGCATTTCCAATAACTATTTCCCTTTTTATATTTGATATTTACTAATGAAAATTCAGTTTGTCATCAATTTTATACAATTATTTTTAATAGTAATACTTACAATACGAATTATATCTTTGGCAATTATTTCAAATTACAATGAAATATTGCGCATATCAAACAAAAATGTACAAAAGGATTCATAGTTTTTCAAAATTCATTTAGAAGAAGATATGCAAGTAAAATATTTTAAAAGTACACAGTTTTAGTCCATGTGTGTAATTTAGAGTAATTAGATAACTAAGATTTAGATAAGATTTAGAGTAATTAAATAACTGAGTACTAAAATGTTTAGTAAGTAGCTTCGTTACACATAGATAATATGACTAGCACCACTGCCAGCAGGGTGCACATTCTGAGTTGGTATTGTTTCTCTAGAAATAGGGGCATATTCGAATAGAGTGGTTTGTGTTTTCAATTTTCTGGTGACCAGTGCCTCCATGAATTTACATATTTGACAAATGCCTGGGGCGGTCAATTGCTCAGCAATAAGGAAAGTCTTACATGATTGTATAAGCTGCCCTAGGACTTGGCCCCCTGTTGCACAGCAAGGCTTATTTCTAAAAGAAATGTACCCACTGGGTCTCTCCTGGACAATTCATCATATATTATTATGCAAAGTAAAAGCTGGCAATAAAAAGCTTGGTTAGAAAAAAAATGGAAAGAAAAATACAGAATTGGATTTGTTTCAACTTTTAAAATTTAACTTGAATTCTGTTATTTCCAAGTTTCTGTTTGGAAAATATGAAATGCCAACATTTCATATAATGATGTCATTGCTATAAAAATCATCTTTAAAATTTTTCCTTTGAGTTTTAGTTTAGTTAATTCTGTAATAAGCTGAATCGAGGCACTTGAATCAGATCCCAGACAAAAAGAAAGCAAATTGCCCACCATCTGAAATAAAAATTGAATGTTTTGTTTTGTTTTTAGAGTACCACACTTGAAGCTAGAACTAGTCTGTCTAAATAAGATCAGTTTTTGAAAAGTGCATTTTCCCCTAAGCTAAGCCTTCACATCAAACATAACATTATAAAATTTCATAAACATTAAAGTCAATGGGCCCATCAATCTTGGATGAGTAGGCTGATTTTTAGTGAGTTTCTACTAATGTGGTTTTGATAAAAGCTAGATTGTCTTAACTGTCACAGTGCCATCTATAAAAAACCGCTATCAGGAGCCAATAGAAAAGGTTAAAGTTCCAATATTCGTAACTGTATTGTATGCATCACTTGGTAAGATTAAGAAGTGTTAAAAGAGATGTTTTCTGGTTTCATATTAATCTAGGCAGATAATTCATATTAATCTCATCTAATCATGGTAAGGGGAAAGGAGTAAAAATGGAGAGAGAACAGAACCTAGGAAGAGAGCTCTCCTCTTCTGGGAATGAAAGATGAAGACAGAAGGGCCAGAGGCATTCCTTGGAATCTATTTCTTTCCTGCTTCAAGCTTAGGTCAGAATCGATAGATCCTCACACTGCACTTATATCTGAAAGCCAGAGAATAACTGGGACTTCAGGGTCAGGAGAGACAAAGTGGGGGCTGAAACATAGGGTCATGCAAACTAAGAGATACAATTCTCGGCTGTGGGGACCGACCTTGAGCTTGTGACCCTGAGTCATACTAACAGCACTAGTCAGAAAGACCGACAAAGTAAATGACTCATTTCACCATTTTCTCAGTAAAAACTTAAGTGCACATACATGCCAATTATTGGGTCAAGCTCTAGGTGTATATACTGCAGAGAAGAAATAGCCCTCACCAGGAGATTATAATACAGAGCCAAAGTCAGACAAGTAAACAGTCACAACATAGGAACATAAAGGGGATGTTTGCAATGAATTAGAACCACAGGGGACAGACATCATCCTAGCTTTGAGGAAACCAGGGGAGGTGGCCCAAGGATTGAATTCAGAAAGTCGAGTAGAATTTTGTTATTAAAAATCGTGGGGGAGAGGGAGGGAGAGGAGGTTGGGGGTCACAGAAGGAGTAAACGGCGTATGCAAGGTACAGAGGAAGGGGAGACTATTGCCAATGGATCGAGTGTGACAGCCGACTGGCTTTAGAGCCGCGGAACTGCAGTGGGGGGCGGGGGGGAGTAAAGAGGCCCAACATAGGGCCCAAATTTACCTCTCAACTCATACCTCTGAACGCAGCGCACGGAGAACAGCTGGAGGGGCCAGGCTGGAGCAAAAAGATGTTAGGAACTCTTGAATTACTGCCTTCGTTTCCATTTAAGAACGTCAATCTGGGGTTTTCCCCCCAGGAAGTAAGAGCTTTCAGCCACTCCTATAAAAACATAATCCCCTGTCCACCAGGAACTACCTTTCATGGGCTCTGGTAGCTGCGTCTCAGCTGGGGCGGCCCCCACAAACCGCTACAGACTGAGTGGCTTAAAGGAAAGCAGCTTATTTCCTTACGGCGCGGGAGGCCGGGAGTCAAAGATTAAGACACCAGCACAGCCAGTTTCTGGTGAGAGCTCTCTTCCTGGCTCACAGGTGTCCACTTCTCTCTGTCCTCTTGTAAGGGCGCCGATCCCATCTTGAGAGCCCCACCCTCAGGCCTCAGCCAAACTGAATTATGGACCAAGGTCCCCATCTCCAAATACCAACGCACTGGGGGTTAGGCCTTCGACATACGAATATTGCGGGGACACAGGCCAGTCCACAGTTCTGTACTGGAGACATTAACTAAATAACTAGTGTTCTAACAAGTAATCCTTCTTGTGTGTGTCGGGGGGCGGGGGGAGTTGCAAGTGATCTAGGCCCTTCAACTATGTCATCTTGTAAATAAGGAGAGCATTGTCTTATTCCTCATCATCTTTAAGTATTTTAGTCTCTTCAGATGGCCACTTGTTTTTTCTTAGGGTATAAAATAATAATGTGTATAATAATAATAATTATCTTCCCTGGAGTTTTGCAACATGCTACTCCTGAGTGGAGATAAGTATAAAGCACGATGGAAACACACGCATGCACACACACTCAAAATGAACGTGAAAGCCAGGGCTGGGCGCTGGGGTCTAAAAGGTAATTGAGAGTGTCGGATTGGGAAGGTAAAGTGGGAGAGGAAGAACGGAGGGGGACGAGGAGGCAGATGGGGCCCCAGTGGGCCCAGTCTTGGTGGCGGGGGGGAGGGCAGGTGTAAGCAGGGCAGTGGGACAGGGACCGGTGTCTGATGGAGAAGCCGTGAGCAGTCAGGAAGGGACTGGCACACGGTCAAAGGGCAGCACTGGCATTTGCTTGTCCAGCTTGTTTGCTTTTAACTAACTTGACTGAGTCCTCCTTCACGTCCGGGGACAAGTCCTTTGTTTCTTTTCTGTCGCATCATCTGGTAAAGTGCTTTATAAATAGTCGATGGAGAACAACAGCATGTCAGTTGGTAAAGTCTTTTAACGTCAAACAGGAAGCAGGGACAGAGATGAACAATATTTTTCACCCTCTGTTTATTAATCTGTTTAATCATCATCTATTCAATCAACGAAGATTTCCTGGCGCTCTTCCTCTAGAAAGCATCCTCCAGACGTGGCGGTGGTCAGAGGCACAGCCGGAGTCAGGCGACACCGGAAACATTGCCACGACAATGGTTCAGGTAAATTCCCTTCCCTTCTCGCAACGTTTTAAAACTCTGCATCAAGTTCATATCAAACTATCTCCTCGTGAAATAGAGAAGCTTGAGTTTGATTGAATAGATAGTAATGTCAAATAAATTACCTTGGGGATTAAAACGTGTGTCATGACCTAGTGTAAATAGAGATGAATAATATCTCCAGGCAAAGGGCAAATCTGGATGTTTGCTCTCTGAGGTGCACTACTTGAACAGTCCAAGAATGATCTGTCTTAGGAATAGATGTTTCTCTTGAAAGAAAAATGGTACATCTCTACCAAGGAATCAGAAGGGGTGTGCATATGGGTGGGTGTGTGTGTGTGTGTAGTCTCTACAACTTTTCATTTCTGAAACACAAGAATTCCCAGAGGACCATTTTCTGAAACACTAAAATTCTCAAAAAGGTTCCTGGAACGGCCCATGACTATAACTTGACACCATGTTTTAGATACTACCCAGTAAATGTTTGCAAGGCAGCAATAAACCTTGTTTCTAGCAGTGTGCCTCACGCTGTGCTTCCCAAATGCAGAGGAGATGGCTCAGAGGGAAGCTCACATGCAGTGCGCAAAGGCAGCACCAAAGGCCGCTGGGGCCAGCTCGTCCCCAGGCCGTGGAGGAGGGTCAGAGACACCCGGGGTCATCCCTCATTGCAGGTTGGCGGTCTCAATTCTTTCTAATCACCCCGTAATATGGGTGCGCTCAGCAAGGCCACATCTGAGGTAGTCAGAGGTATTTGGTCCATTGAGTCAAGGAGCTGAAAGTTGGAATCCCTTGCAAGTGCACTGCTAACAAGAGGGTCCCTTCACAGCCTACCTTTCCGACAGTCCTGTGGCTGCTGACATTAGCCAGTTCTGCGAGTAACCCCAGCGTCAGGTGCCAGTCACAACACAATAAGCCTGAGATTTGAGAACTCCGTTTTCTTAAAAGGTGGTAGCGGCATTTCAACAATGGGCAAAAGCCTGCCTTCTAAAGCAGGGAATGAGTTGTTGCTGTGCAAACCATTTTCTCTGCACTGGGGCCAGGCACTCTGAACTGATTTTAATTTGCTAAAAAAATTAAAGCGGCAGTTTGCCTCCTGCTCAAGAAAGGGAAGCTTTCAAACTGAGACAGAAATTTGGGCCAGCTTGCTTGGCACTAATGCCTAGGAAAACATATCACACCGGAGTAGAAGCAAGTTTATCTCTGCGGTGTGGGTATGGACCCACCAAAGCCAAACAACTCGACGGCTATCGTTAATTCTGGGTGGACTACGTGTCACTAGCCGGGCTAACAGACATAGCAACTAAAGGCACTTGCATCGTTTTGTTTTTTAGTCAGGCTCTCCTGGTGTAGAAACTCAAAGTTTCTCTCTTTTTTTTTTTTTTTGCAGAAATTGTGCTCTTTTAAAAATCAAGCCGAAAGGATCAGCCTGATAATTTTAGGTGGACCAGGTGTGAAGAAGGAAAATAAAACCTAACACAAAATTTCTTGTTTCTGATGAATCCCCACGCTGAACCTAGACCATGTGTCATCCATTAGGTAGGGACTGTGTCTTATCTGTCTACTCTTAGTCATTGGAACAATAGCAAGGACACAGTAAACATATAAGTCTAGAGCTTAAATTAAAAAAAAAAAGCATCTACTATTATACAAGTTTCTTGGAACCCTTGGTTTTCATCAGTGAAAGTGGATAACGACATTTAGCTTACAAGGTGAATCGGCAGGGAATGTTTTTAGCTGCAAGTAACAGAAAACCTGAATGATCTTCGTTGGAGAAGTATCTCAAATACAACCAAGTCTGGAGGTCGAGGAAATGCACATGAATTCAGGGAAGCGAGAGCTGATAATCTGAGTTATTTTGCTCTCTCCCTAATGAGAGTTGCAAGTGCTCACTGCTGGAAAATGGCCTCTGCAGCTCCAGGTGTCCCAGGCCCTGCAAGGCCGTCTGAAGGACAACGGGAGGCAGCAAGTGTCTGTTGCCTTTTATCAGCGAATCAAAACCCTTTGAAGAAGGGCTGGGCGAGTTTCTGCCACTGTCTTCTCAGCCTGAGCTGTGTTACACAGCCACCTCTAGCTACACGGCAGGGCAGACAGGCAAGGAACTGACTAGATCTGTGTGATGGTTCAGAGGAATGGCGACTGATTATCTGGATCTGGCCACATTTCCTCTCCAAATAAATGTGGAGTTCTAACAGCAGGAAAAAATGGGTTAGAAATGGCTTTTGAATTAGCACCTAATGGCGTGTGTTCTGGGGGGTTATAAAGATTAGAGACCATGTATGTTAAACATCATAACATTAACTAGGATACAATGCTCAAGAAACCACAGGAATGATTTAAACAATAACGATAAATTTAAAGCAGTAAGTGGTAAACATGAGATCTAAATGAATTGTAAATAGGTGTGTCAGTGTACCTAGTTGCTGTGTAAATATGAGAGTTTTGTTTTTATTCACGAAAATGTGAATGAAAAGAAACAAACTAGCATCCATCTCTGAGAGGGAGATGCACCACTGGAGCTGACTTCATTAATTTGGGGAAAACTGAATGGATAAATATATCTGCCAAGTGTTCACATCTGTTGTTCTAGGGGAGACGTTCCAGGGGAGACAGAGTCCTTAGACGCGTAGAGTGTGGCTGTGACTCCCACATAACCGTGGGTGTGTCTGCTATCTTGGAGTTTGCTGAAGAGGAATGAGTAAACTGGCTCTGATGTTGAGCGTTAATGAAATATGTCAGATTGACTACTGCATCTTAGACAGGTAGCCTAGACTCAACCCCGAGATCTAGGTTATCTCGGGAAAAAGAGACTTTGGGCTGATTCTCTCCTAAATAGCCATTTGGAAGCTGGCTGTGGGTGCTTTCGAGGAGATGAGTGGAAGGCTCGCTGAGAGATGTGTGGAAGTATCTGAGACACACGGTGAGAGAAGAGAGGCTCCACCTTGAAGACTGAGTCCTGTTTTCACAACGAAGAAAAAAGTCATTACCAAGCCATGGAAGTGTTTTATAAATATTCAACATATAAGGAGCAGTATAAACAGTCAGTCCTCTAGGAGTTCAAGGGAGACAAAAGTAACTTCCCAGAAGGGGTTGCTTAAAGGGTTCATGGCGAAGACTGAGAGGGAGATGAAACATAAATGATAGGTAGGACTTTCAGAAGTGATAAGGGGAAAATAATATTCTAATCAGAAGGAAAACGCGTGAACAGACAAGTGGTGGCGAGAGTCTGTCACATATGGGGAATGGTGGCTGGACCAAAGGACGGCATTAGGGATGGATGGAAATGGTTGGAAAGGTGGCAGGCTCAAGGAGGCAAATTCTCTGCTCAGAGGGAATGAAAAGAGGGGTGCCTCAAAGTGCCTGTAAGATGATCACAAAGAATTCATATCCGTCCTCAAATTCATACAGAACCTTCTCTCACTGAAAGGTTCTGCCTCAAAGAGTACTGTTACCTATCACACCTATGGTTGCTGTGAGATGAACAGTGTCCTGTGGGAGCCTGCATTTAAGTCCTGTGTTACCGAGACAGGCAAGATGCACAACAGACCGACCCAAAGGAGGTCTCCAAGCGAAGAATTTACATTAAGTTCAACAAAAGAGATAAATGCATTTTTGTGGTTTACTTCCTGAGACTGGCTGGTATGATGAGTTGGCTCGTTACATTTGGGTTTTTTTTTTTTTAAAGGAACCTGAGAAGACATTATCCAGGGGACTTTTCAATCCAATCTATTTGTGATTGCATTTTCGTTTTCAAAGAAACTATTTTTGGAATTGTTGGTTTAGAGTTCCAGCTCTCGGTGTTGTCAAAATTAAGTAGGTAGAGATACTGGGCAGGATGTAACTGAATCAGCTAATGGAACTCATGTGTTGAAGAAAAATTACTCGACAAAAAAGAATTGAAAGTTGAGGGGGGTGGAATTACCCTTGGGAATAATAATGTGTTGTAGAATACGCCTTAATACATTGGAATCTATAAAGATTTCGTACCATCTTCTTTCTTGAAAGGAAATTAAACTGTAGTAAGAGGTTATGCCTTCCTAAAATAGTAGCCATCTTCTTGTTTATTTTTAATTAAATTCCATCCAGATAAGGGATCTCCATCTTCTTTTATATGGGCTCGCTGACTGCCTGGGCTCCATGGGCCAGATAAACAAAACACCTTCCAAATTTGATCCATTTGGGATAGCTACTTTTAAAAGCAGTGTTTTAAGAATCAGATAACTAGTAATATCTTTTGGTAAGGAGAGAGAAGTCCCTATTTATTTTGGTAATTGAAATCACCTCTGAGGCCAGAGAGAAAAGTTACCAAACAAAAGAGCATTTAGTCTCATTCTCTCTGAGCCCGGGCCCTAAGAGAAGGGAGCAGCTGCCTGAATGTCATTTTAAGGGCTCCGTGAGCATTCCTCACCCTTTAAAATAAGCACATAAAGCAACAAAACCCAAAACCACTTGTACACAATAGCCTGGCCAAGGTGTTCACTGTTCCTATACTCATTCATGGATTCACACAAGCATGCATTCACTAGTTACAGAGCCCTCACTGTGCACAGGGAACCGTGTCCGGAGCTGGAAACAGTTCCTGCTCTCCCCAGCTTCCACTCTAACTGCATTCTGCAGCTACTTGATTCAAGAATGCTTTCCAAAATGTGTTCTGTGAAACAAGCTTGCTGCATGATATGAAATTGCAGTCAGTAAATAAAATAGGAGGTTCTGAGAGCACATAAACTTGGGAAATGTGGTGTTGAATACCATTCACGCAATTTCCATTTCTTAAGTACTTCTTAGCATCCCTCATACACCCCCAAACACGGCTGCGAACCCTAAAGCGGGAGGCCGGGGAGGCTGGGTGTGCAGGGCTTGGGTAAGGCCCTAGCTAGCAGGGCCGGACCTCCCTGTCAGCCCTTCCTGTTTCTCCCACTAACTTGCTATTCGGTTCTATCACTGCTCCTCGGTGTCGCAATAAAAGCCAACACCCAGTTTTACGTTTGTCTCTTCACGGGCACCCTGTGTTATATTGTTAGGCTATGCAAGCTCCCAATGTTTACAGTGCTTGGCCACAAGAGTGGTGGAGGGAACGGCATGAACTTGGGGCTTGACACAGCCTTGGCATGATGGCTGGCACAGGATGGAGAAATGAACAGGTGAGGACACGAGGCCTCTGCTGCAGTTTGGCCATTTCCTAAGTGGTTTCTTTGACTGTAATATGGGATCGTGGCACCCATGTTAGAAGGTGATCCGTAAGTGAGATCTCTTCCCTACTGATGGAAATAAATTTTTCTTTTCTTTTTTTGAACTACTTTACCTGAGGTTCACATAACTCTTCCTCCCAGTCTTCTACCATTTTAATACGGATTCTGACTAGGTCACCTTTCCTAGGTCTGGCCTTGGCCGTTGGCTTCGCAGTGTAAGCCTATCATTTAGAAACATGGAAGCAAGTACAACACTAGAAGGAATGGCCAGCTGAAAGCGTGTACAGCGGTTTCTTCCAGAAAATGGGACAGGAAGGTAAAAGTGCTAGGCAGGGGGCTGCCAGTTTTCATCATGTGCCTTTTGGTATTAGTTGGCCTTTTCACTATATGCATGCATTTCATTAATAAAAACAAGAGAAAGCTAAAGGGAAAAATAGGAAGAAACTGGTTATAAAAATATTTGTGTTTTTATTACTTCAAAGACTTTTAGTATTATTAAGCATAGACTGCAACCTGCCTCTGATCACAGAGTGTTAAAATAATTACCAAATGATAATAACAACATCTCGATAGTAAGTAACATGGTACAGTGGGAAAAGCACTGGCATGATTCTAATTCTAATTCCGCACCATGCTATCTGTGTAGCTGTGTATTCTCATGTAGACATAGGCTGATATGAAAAACAACGTGCATTTCTGTAAAATAAAGCACGAGCACTAGAATAATTCAAAGGCAGCTTCTAAATCTAATTTTGTACAGTTCTATGAAAAATAAAATTTGCAATGCATAAAATCCTTACCCGCCACAAAATCCCATTCTGGAGGGCTGGAGCTTTTTGGCTTAAAGAACCTGTATCAATCTATCCATAGAAATAAATGATCAGAATATCCTTCTCACAACTTTTAGGACTTTTGTGCAATATTAAGTGAATCCATTTGGACTGGTGAATTTTGCTGTGATTCATTCAGCTACTTTTTAAATAATCCTTTTTTCATAAAAATAGTTTACATTTCTAGAAAAGTTAAGAAGATAGTACAGGGAGATCCCAGATAGCACACACCCTGTTTCTCCTTTTATTAACATCCTACATTAATGTGGTAAGATGTTACATTTGGTACATTTGTCACAACTAATGAACCCATATTAATTAATTACTAACTGAAGTTATTCTTCGTTCAGAACTCTTCAGTTTTCACCTAATGTTCTTTTGCTGTTTTAAGATTCATTCAGGATACCACATCAAATCAGGTATCCTGTTTCCCTAGATTTCTCTTGGCAGGGAGAGTTTCTTAGTCTTTCCTTGTTTTTGATGACCTTGACAGTTTTGAAAACTACTGGTCAGGTATTTTATAAAACACCCCTCAACTGGGATGCATCTGATGGTTTTCTCCTGATTGGCTGAGAGTCAGGACTCTCCATCACTCATGGTTCCTGCCCGACAGGCTCGCTGCCGATGCCAGACCCCAGGGACCAGTTACCCTTGCTTAGGAAAGGGACCAACCATTTCAAGTTCTTTTTCATCCTTTCTCTTCCATAGCAATTAGACAAAGTTCACAGTGGGGTCATTTTCAGCAGCGAGGGGATCATAGATCTGAACAGGGGGACTTGGGGCAAAGACCTCATGGGGAAAGAAGCTAAGCTATGAACTCCAAGAACAATTGTGTGGAAGAACAGACAGAGTCACTCACAGTGTTAAAATTTCATTTGGTTTCCCAAAGGCTTCAGGAAGGTCTTGTTAAAATTCAGAAAATTCAGAATTACAGTAATCAAGATTTAATTTCAGTAGATAAAAGATCTGAGAAGTAGTAAGAGCCAAAGCTATCATCTGACTGTTTGTAATAATAACCTATTTTGTAATAATAACTCTACTTTGGTTGCAGCCTCTACTTTTTCATAACCCTGAGCAAAGACAAGAGTTGTATTGCAAAACCAAGAACATTTTCGATACATTTGTCCATATGCCCCTAAACTGGATTGGAAGCTGTTCTTAGAAAGTAGGACTCACCCCCCTCCCCTTAAAACTGTAATCTACAGTTTAGTTCAGAGCACTTCAAATGCTGATTTTGCAAATCCCAAGGGTAGCCTACCCATACCCTACATATTTTTTTCTCCAATGACTTGTTTTATAATTTGGTAATGCTGCCTTTATATGAGAGGGTTAGCCAATTGTTAATAAAACTGCTGACCACCTACAAAAGAAATATTAAAGTGTCACAGAAAAACACATGTCGGGGGAAAAAAAGCACAATAATTAGAACCATGTATTTTTCCTCACTGTGGCATCTTTTTTTTTTTTTCTAACTGCAAAACCCTATTAGACTTAAGCCTGAGTTCCCAAGCTTCGGGGATTAAGTGTAACGTTTGATTTCATAGCAGTAGATGTAGCATGCTTTCTCCAAAGAGCCAGAATAATCTAAATCTATTCTGAAATGTGTATTCTTGCAGGTTGGTTCTTGTAATTTAGAAACATATCAAGTATTTCTAAATGGAATCCACTTTAAGTAAACACCCCCGGGGAAATCTGGGCTGTTGTGAAATTTGGATTTTTAAATAAAAGTTCAAGCGAGAAGTAAACAATTTGCTTGGCCATTTGACATGGCCAATAAACCAGAAATACCTCCCAATATGATCTGAAATATTTCACAATTTTGGTGAACAGAGTGTAACCTAAAATTACTAAGGTCATAATTTTAAATTAAAGGATTAAGCTCAATTTATGAGCTATTTGGATCACGTAATCCATCCAACTACCGAACTGTCAGGGTTAAGTGGCATGAATACAACATGGATTTTCAGCTTTTCAATCCCATGTCCTCTAATGTTTTTTTCAGGATGAAAGGTAGTGAGATCTCACTGTAAGAAAATTAGGACATATGTGAACAAAATGAGGACCCTGGGAAAAAGTGTGGTGTCAGCTGGAGCTGCGTTCACAAGCAATTGAACCACCCTCGTCATTGGAGGAAGCCATTCCGTGTCCCGAAATCTCAGGTAGATACTTCACAAGGTTCTTGTCTTTAAGATGTTTTGCTCTTAAGAGGGAACAATGCTCATTCCAGTTTATATTAACTAAATAACACCCCGTGGATAAAACTCAGACCGGGCCTTAAGCCCAAAGGTTTGTATTCATCCACAAGGCCAGGAGAAATCACCTAGAGAGCCCAATGTACTGGAAGACACAGGGATCCCCTTTGTCATGAGTGGATACGTGACAAAATGAAAGTTGGGGGGTAATAAGGAGAGGAAAAGAATGGCAGAAGGAGGGCAGGGGAGAAGGTCAGGGCCAGTTATTTGCTTGACAAAATACGTAGATTTAGAGGATGACTCAAAATAATGTAAACAAAGGAAAAATTTAGAAAGAGTGGGAAACCTGAAAACTTAAAGGATTACTAATTTTATGTGGGTACATTTTATTATTCTTCATCAAGCAATCACTTGTATTTTGAGTAGTGCTCTTACCAACAAAGATTTGATTGTGCCCTTTCGGGATGAAAGAAGGATTTGTAATGTGATTTTTCCTACAGTGGTTGGGTCACCCTGAGTTCTGAAGGACTCACTCAGTGAGTTGCCATGACCTTCTCTGGTTGGCCTCTTAGAAATCACATATACCATTTTTCCCCCGCAAATGAGCTACCATTTTGAAGATGTTTTCCATAAAGAACAAAGAGAAAAGTTTTAAGATTTCTGGGACTTTCTTCCAACTACTCAATTCTGCCCTCTGCAAAGACAGTCCCAGATCATATGTAAATGGATGGGTGTGGCTGTGTTCCAATAAAAATTAATTTACAAAAACAGCAGATTCCATTTGACCCATGGGTTGTAATCAACCAGCCCCTAATCTAGAGAATCAGAAACTTTCACATCAACTTCCTTCCTGAAAGATAACAAGACTTGCCCAAGGGTAGCAAAATGAATGTCTGGCACAGGGTAGGAGAGAGAGATTATGGCGGGACAATAGCACACATAGCCCATCACCTATGCCCTTTCTCCAGAAGAAAAAGAGTTAGCAATGAGATCTATAAAAAAAATTAATAGTCATCAAAATGGTAAAAGCCCAGCAATTATAAGAGAACCAGAACATGAGGGTAGATCTTTAGAGAAGTAGTAAAAGAACAAAATTTGAAAGCCAGGGTCAACCGAAGACAGTACCGGAGGTGCACAAATAACTGTTCAACTTCCGGAGAAAGCTGGGGGGTGGCGGGGGTGGGTGGGGAACAACTCTCCGGGTGTCTACAAAGAGAGCAGGGACCTGATCCTGACACTCAGACGCCTTAGTAAGATAGAGTTCAAGGCTGCAGGAAATTCTAGTAACTTACAAATTTTGGTGCACATGTGCCAAATATTGGTCATCTTTAGTCATTCACTTATTCAGTTGGTAATAATTTGCTCCTGGTCATAAAAAATGAAAATGCATGAGTTTGTACATCATTCCTCCTTCCCACAAGAACCCATGAAGGAACATGCCACTTATTCATCAGTTCACAAATCAGGAAAGCCCCTGATCACACTCTGAGAAAGAGCCATCCAAGACATTCCCAGTGTCATGTCCTTGTTCAGAGAGTACGTCCCTCCAAGAGCACTGTTCTTCCCTCACCTCCAGCACCCACACATCATACTCTTATCGTCAAGACCCAGAGAAGCCCTGCTTCTTCCCAAAGCACTGCTGGACAGTTTCGTTTTCTGCTTTTACCACCTGGAAGTAATTTGCTGGCCCCCACCCCCACCCAAAATGTCCACAGACCCTAACTTCAGACATTCAGTTTTGTGTTATGGTTATATGTGTCCATATTTTCCTTGTAAATGCCTAGGAGAGGGTGGCTGTACATCATTTTGCTGGAGTGGATCACTGTTTTGAGCAGTGGTTGGGGCATAAGCAAATATCAAACACAGAAATGAATGTCTTAGCGGGATATAGAAAACTGTTGTAACCTATCACATCAAAGCTACATGGCATTCTCCAAAGGCTAACAGAATCCTCATTGTCCATCTTGACAACTTCATTCCATTTTGTATACTTATTTACTGGGCACAAATTAATAACAGTAATTTTTTATACAATTGTATAGAGTTTATGAAGAAATTTTTTAGATATTTAACTGAGCCTTATGATAAACCTGCAAGGATATCAAAGCACATTAAAGATGAAAATCTGAAACTCAGAGTTTAAATGGTATCTCTAAGACACCGTGCTGAGTAGGTGGTAGAAAATAAACTTTAGGAGCTCTAGAAAATAGAAATTTTCTCTCTCTCTCTCTCTCTCTCTCTCTCTCTCTCTGTATTCTGTTCTCGCCATTCCTCTCTGCTCCCCTTAAAGATTTTACAAACTTTCAAGTAGAACACAAATCCTATCCTAATAAAGCTCATCCTAAGACAATAGACTCCACAGTATATAATATTTTCACTGAAAATAATTGGGATTACTACATAAGGTATTAGACTTATTGGAAGAAATTTCATGAAGCAAAATTTTATTTCTGTAAATTTAGGAGTGAAGACAGACTCATGCAAAAGTATTTCATTCCAGATAATAGTGCCCAATTACTCCTCTCATTTAATCGAACTATAAACTCAGCATTGGGAATTTAGATTGACCATCATATTACTCCTAGTGAAAAGTCAAACACACTAGGTCCTGATACAAAACTTTCTGAAATAAGTTTCAGACGGTTTAAGGCCCTCTAGATTCGGTCGAGGAAGTGCCGTCATTCAAACCTGAGGCACTGAGCAGGCCCAGGCTGAAGGACTGAGGACCACATCACACTGGCCCGTCGAATCAATTACTCGCCGTCATGGTGAACTCGGGGCATTTTGTGCCCTGGGCTGGTTCACATGGACTGGGCCAGGATTGGGACAGTGAAGGGCTTGTCAGAGGATGGCAACAAGTCAGGGGAGGACGTTTTTCCTGCGCATCCAGGTGACATCCACACACTGACATCGTTGCTCCCTCCATTCCTAGCAACAGAGACCACAGCTAGAGGGTGTGGGGCTGTACCCACACTGCTGCTTCATCTCATCACAGCCCCCACTTTCTGCCTGGTCAGGAAGGACCATCTCTCCCCTGGGGTAGGGCTGACTTCCAGGGAGTTGCACAGGTAAAGCATGCAGGCTTTAAGGCCTTACATGGCCAGGTTCAAGCTTCCCTTCTCAGTGAATAGTGTGACCCTGGCAAAGCTACTTGAGCTTGCTGTGCTCACTTTCATATACATGTGTACATACATATATGTGAGGTCGGCCCAGAAAAAGTCCAACCAACGTTAATATAATGAGAGAAGTTGGTGCAACACTGATGGAACCTGGCAGCCAAGTACCATGGACTAGATGCACATGGGTGAACACTGATGACTTCACTGTACTAGTCAGTGGGGGCGCTAGATGCCATTGAGTGAGCATGTATATACTGTGTGGCCGCGGCATTCAAAATGAGTGAGAAAGCAACAAGGACATATGCCTTCAGTGATCAGAGGCACCTATTATCCTGTGGTTGCCATCACTTCGATCACTTGTACCAAGATGCCATCTCCCATCTAGGTATGCCATTACACGTCTTATTTATTGCCTGCATTCAGGTAGCTTACAAAGAACAAATAACACCTTCTGAGACAGTGAAAGGACATCCTATTTCAGGAGAATTCTGTAGTTCTGGAAGCCCACTTCCACCGTAGAAGAGCTCGTCTTCACACTGAATAGTCCCAAAGGACAGCTGAACATCGTTTTTCCAGTTCTATGTAGTTGTAAGATCCATACAGCAGAAACCTCGTGGGAAGCTTCAGGGTTCAATACAGGGAAATGAGCTTAACAGAACTGACCACCGAGCCCCGTAAGTGAGTGTTTATGCTCTTGTGTGGGTCATGGGCAATCTGGCTTGTTTGTAGAGCAGCTGACCCAACACAGGAAACCTAACCGAGTCCACGCACGAGCACCTATGCTCTGTACGCAAACCTGGTGGACCAGTCCCCGGGGCCGAGTCCAGACAGCCGTCTGGCAGTTTACACGATCAGGGTTCTTATTTTTCAACAGAAACTGTTCCTTTCACTTCGTTCTTCTGGTCCTCTTAGCTTTCAGTTCTGTCTCTTGGAGTTATTACTCACATTCCGAAGCTTCGCAGTAAAAACATGGTCTGACTGGAGTTTCGCCTTCATTGTAGGTTGGTTCAGTAGTGGTGGTAGTTACATTGCTCTCCAGGACAGCAAAGCATCAGCGTTTATGGACTGGGCATTTTATTGACTAAATTTCTAAGATCCTTTCTCTAAGATTTTATCTCATCTCATTACCACAGCCAGTCAATTGGGTAGGTTCTTTTATATGCTCCTTTTGCGAATGAAGACGTACGGCTTTGAGGCCTAATTATCTTGCTTAAGGGCAGACAGGGCAAAGGGTGTCAAGCACAATCAGCTACGAAAGGCGCCAGAGGGACTGGATGTGGAGACAACAGAAGGGTGAGCTCAGCAGCCACCGCTTTGGAGAATCTCGGGTTTTGTGCGCGAGCTTTGGAATTTCACGTGCGGATGCTTTACAGAATGAAGCACCGTAGCCATCCAGGGTGGGCAAGCTGGGCGTCACTTTCTGCAACGTGAAATGCACTATTTTCACCAAAGTTGCCCTCTCTGCGGTTGAAGACGGTAAAAGTTGGAAGTTTCCCAGCCTCCTTCATCCTCTCGTCCCCCCTTCAGAAGGGAGAAGGTGACCTGGGATGTCACTTAACCTTAGATATTAGAAAGGGGTTGGGGGTGGGGTTTGCTGGAGGGGATGTTCATCAGCCATTGAGCTCTGCTTGGTTCTTTCCTGAGCTGCCAAACAGCCTTACAGTTGCTGCTTGTATTCCTGAGCTCAGAAAAGTTTGAGTTTGAGTTTCCATTTTCATTGTAGTTTAGATTTGTAGGAAGACCAGAAATGGCCAAATTTTCCACTTAAAACATCCCAGCAAAGTTGGCGCCCCAGAACGGTGTCTAAACACAAAATCCCAAATTAGTTTTCTTGTGACTTCAGCCCTTAGGCAGGTACCAGCTATAAAAGGTTGTGGCCACGAGGGGTCTGCCCACGAATATACTTTCAAAAATTTCCAGATCTTCATGCTGCCACCACTGTCGGAAGGCTTCTGGCTTTACTTGGAAAGCCATAAAACCATAAAGCGGATCCGAGCAAACCCACGGCTGCACACGTCTGAGAGCCATCTTCAGTGGCGTGTCCAAAGAGCTCAGCGAACCCCAAACTCCGTGATGTCAACAGTATCAAAAGTTTACTCTTGAAGCCAACAGGTATCCCATGGAAGATTAATCCTTGTGTTCCTGATCTACTGACAGTTAGTTAACCCATCAAAACTCCACTTGCAAAGGCGCCATCAAAGTTTCATGAGCTTCTATTTCTGGGTCTTTCCCGTGGGTGCCGGTGGGAATCAAGTTTTGCCAGGGAAATATAATTCCCGAGGTCTAAGTTATTTTCAAAAACCAAGACTTTGTAAATTTTAAGTAGCTGTTGTAACTATCATTTACAATAGTCTTTATTTTCAGCAATAGCCTATCTCCTCATTAATAGCATTGGAGAAAAACAGCCTTGCACCAGCTCACAAAGACTGGGACTGGGTCTTTGTTAGTCTTCCTACTTCTTGTGTTTTTCCGCCTTAATGAGTTAACAAGCTAGCAGGGATACTGGACACGGCCTCAAATCACTACAGTACATGGTAGAATCTTCCAGTGGCTAGAGACCCCGTGGTGGCTCCCTCTTGTATCAAGTTTAAATTCATCAGGTTAACATTCAGAGTCTTCCAAACAACCTATCACCTTCCCCTTCTGCACACAAGTAACTTTTCAAACTCAACTTCCAAACTGCAGGTGCCTTTTGAATGTCAGGCCATCTGGCATGTTATTCTGCCAACAGTTTCATTGCAGCCTTACTTTTTATGAAGGTGAAGACTGGTGTAGCAGGGCGACCGCCTGGGAATTGTGTGTGTGTGTGTATGTGTGTGTGTGTGTGTGTGTGTGTGTGCGCACACGCGCGCGTGCGTCTGCTTCCAAAGCAAGACATCAGGCCCTATCAGGGAGAAGATGCTCTCGCTAGCATTGGGCCTTTGTTACTTTTGAGGGACGGTAAATCAATATTTCTTGGGTTGCTAAGGTGGGACATTACAGGATGTCCATCAAACTGTTCATTATGGACCACCAAAGACTTTGGTAAGAGGCAGGAGCAAAATGGGCTTTTCAGGTGGAAAGTCTTAGAGACAGAGGGGCAGGACCCCCGAGGAGAAAGGGGCGGCAGTGTAGGTATGCCCAGCATGTAACTGGATCTCACACTTAATCATGGCATGTGAGAATATATGTCATTTCTGTACCTGAGAGTCAAGGCTGCATTTGCCAATTTTCACACCATTACACACCATAACATGCACACTATGAAATTCCATGCCTATTTGGGGGCTGCTCCAGGGTGCTTTTGTACCCCAAGCTGAAGCCAATGGGTAGTAGAGACCCATATATATATTTAATCTGAACCCTTGAGCCAGCCCATTCAATAAAAATGTGCCGAGTGACTTTCCAGACTAACACTGTAGAGTTGAATTGGAAATTTACTTGTACGTAAAGTGTAATCCCTGCCCTCAAGAAGCTTACAGTCACCTTGTCCTTAGAAGCACAGATCCTCAGAACTAGAAAGATCCCCCAGAATCCAAGTGTGCCATTATTTAAATGAGAAAACGGAGGGTTGGAGGGTGATGTGACTGGATTAAGTCAAAGTTTTGTCTACAATTCGGGGTTTCCGATCCAAGTTCATGCTTTTCCATTCTGTGGTCCTTGGAGAAGGTGCAATGCTTTGTTGACTTTCCCCCCTTCCCAGCTATATTGTGGGTTTTTTGAAGGCAGGGAGTAATGTCTCATACTTCTTTCACATTTACCACACCCAAGTACGTTATAAAAAAACTATACAGATTTAAGTCTTCGGTAAAATGTTTATGGATGAACTACGAAGCGAGTTAGTGAGTGAGTAGGTAGCATGAATGTGAATTGCTAAATGGACGAGAAAGCCTAGAAAACCCACACTCCGTCCTGTCCCATGCCTCTACAGTGACTGCCCTTTGGCTTGTGGTCTAGCAGCCACTGGTGTGAAAAAGATTCAGAGGCCAGCTGACTCAAGAGGCTCATGCACACACAGGTTTCCTTAAAGGATGCGTAGTGTCCAGCCAGGGGTGGCCATAACTCCGCTCTAGACCCTTCTAGTGGTCCACGTCCAGGTATTAGTTCCTAAGGAGCCTTTGGACAATCATTTTATCCAGTTGCCTTTTAAGGGAACCTTAAAGACATTAAATATGTCTTAGTCAATTTTAGATTCTTCACCTAACAAAATTCCTTCCTCAAAGTGAAAGCGGAACTGGAATGTGCCCAGAGCAGAGACCGCAGCACAGAGAGTGGTTCACAACCTCACCTATGGCATGTGGTCGATGGGGCTGGAGGGCGCTCTAAGTTCCTGCGGAGCTGTCACCTGGAAAACAGGTCGGGTGTACCTGCGGCAGAGGGTGGGTGCCTAGGCAGTTGCTGCAGGTGCTACAGGGACATGGGCTTTGGAGGAACACACTGTAACTGTTTTTCATTTTAAGAGTTAATGTGAAAACCGAGCTGCTCCTGAGGTAGGACTTATCCTGTTGCTGAAGATGCTGGAGCATGTGCTTCTGCGTGGTCCCTTCAAACCTTGGGATTTGATGACAATGACCTTGTGCCTCTACCACTACCACACTGTCACTCAATGCCCTGCCTGCACATTATTCCTGTTTTTACCCCGCCTCTCTCCGCTCGTTTCTTAGCCATCCATTAACTGTCCATGGATCAACAGTACCAGAGTCTTGCAGCACTTCTGCCCTCTTGCTGGTCCCGGCAGACTGATTTCACTAGACACTGTGGGCATTATACACCCCCTCGCCTCACACCTCAACCTTGTGTGATTTTTCAGTTAAAAAGGCAACATGTCCACATTGTGCCCAACATGATCAACAGAGTTTGAATCTTCGCTCTCACACTTACAACTGGGGCAATTTTCATGACCTCTCTACCTCTCAGTTTTCTGAACTGTAGACCAGGACTAAATCTACCTCTCAGTTTTCTGAACTGTAGACCAGGACTAATAACACTACCTGTCTTGCAAGGCAAAGGGCTCAACGAGGTGGTGCACGCCCACGCTCGAGCACAGTGCCCGAAATATCCTAGGTGCTCACCCAAGGTTAGCAGCAGGGTTCTGTGGTTAATAAAGGAGACAAATTTCTTTGAGTGGCTTTGATTTAAGAAGACAATACCATTTCCAGACATCTCTTTCCTGGGGCTGTAGTATTATTCCGTCCTGATGGGAAGGAAGAAACATCCTTGGCAGCGAATGACCCTGTTAGAAGCAGGATGGCTAGGAGGGCTGGATAGGAGGTAAGCTGAAATGTTCCCCCCTGCCGGCTTTTTGAAATGCAAATCCATCGTCTCTTTGATGTTCTTAGCCACTTCCAATGAATATCTTTCAGCATAGTATTTGCTTTCTTTAACCACATCACTTTTCTCTGAGTTCAACATTCCAGGAGGATTCAAAGGATCTTGGTACATTCTTCCAAAATGAATTCAGAAGGTAAGTCAAAGAGACAGGGGGAATATCTTTGAACAGGACCCCGGGTTCAGACTGGGGGCGGGATGGGCTGCGGGGTGCTTTGTGACTCAAAGAGCTAACAGGAAATTCAGCCACAGGCTTTCCATGCGCCAGTCACTCTGCCAGTGCCTGGTGACTAACTTCAGCCAAGCAACCCAGTCTACTCCTTTGTCTAGGGGAGTGGGGGTGATGGCCGTCTGTGCCTCCTGAGAGAGAGGGGCCACCTGAGGGGTCAGAGGGTCGGTCTCCTTGGGAAAGTAGGGGTTAAAGGACCCACCCTTTTTGGTCTTCCCTTATAAACCTTTTGCTCTTGTAGGGGGCCCACGTGACTAGTAGAATATTTTTCTCTTTTGAGTTAAGCGCTTTAACGTATGCATTTTCCAATTAATAATCAAAACCCAGATGTAAAATATCACTCATCCGCGGCCCAGTTACTACCGGTCTCCAATGCTGTGCCGGCAACATTCACTGAGGGGTCCTTCTCCATTCGGGTGTCTGTCCTCTTACTAAACGGTAGCTTCTTAAGGACAGGAACTGGCTCCTCCTCCTCTGAATCCCCAGCAGGGCAGGGATGTCCATCGGACACTACACGTTGACTTATTTAATTATATTCAATCCTTCCTGCAGACAATCAGAGTCTAGACTGGAGGCAGGAAAGCTGACATTAGGCATGGTCAAGGTTGGCCCCGGGGCGGCTTGCACGGCGCAGACTTGCCCACGGGAGACTTCAAGCCCCAGGACGGAAGGCCAGCCAAGCTCCTGCGGACCGGCACGATGCTGAATGCACCTGGCTCTGCTGCGGTTGCCAGAGTCTCGGTCTCCGGGCTGTATTTAGCTGCACGGATGCTGGCCTAGGCCTCAGACTTCCAAGAACCTTCTATTTTGTAAGCACCTAAGTATCTGATGAAATAGATTCTGATGAAATTAGTTCAATTAGTTCTGTTATCTGCGACTAGACTTGGATGGGGGACCTGCCCATCCAGTGTTTGTTCAATGAATACACCGAGGAAGCATCCATTCCACCTACAGTTCCGTGTTCAGCCTGCTGCTCACCCCTGGCCCCTAAAATCACCTGCTGCTTCTCAAAGTAGGTGATCCATTAACATGTACAAAAATTTCCCCAGAAATGCCTCTGTTAGAATTCTAAAATGCAGGAAAAAAGAAAATAAATTTCATAGCAAAATACCACTTAGAGTTTTGTTTTCTTTTAATCTTACCATCATGTTTCTGCATAATGTGGCTTATTCTTGTCACCCATCTAATTAAATGAGTGCTGCTCATTTTTTCTAAATGACCACAAAACAGCAGGTGATAGGAAATTATTTATTTAAGTTCTACATTCCTTGCCTAAGAGAAAAATAACGGCAGCTGTTAGGTAAAATTCAGCATTAAGTTATTTACTGAAAAAAAAAAATTGCAGCCTTTTTTAACCCACACCTCCTCGATGGGTTAAGAATCATAACACTAAAAGATCAGAGCTACTTCCTACGTTTATTCAAAGCACTGCAATCGATGTCTGCTACCACACAGTCTGCACCAAGGCGCAGTGTTGCAGGGAGAACTAAGTACTCCAGCCCCGTCTGCTTCCCCTCTAAGCCCACCCCAGACTCCATCTGTGGCGAGGAGCCCCACGCCCAGACGCACGGATATGCTGCCCACACCCACCACTCCAGCCACAGATTCTATAGAGCGGCACCGCCTATGAGGTAGGTTTCCCAAGAAAACCAGAGGTCTTTCCCAAGGTTTCCCAAGAAAATCAAAGCTGAATCTGATCAAGCCTCTAGATCTAACTGATGATTTACAGACAGTACCTGGGACAGAAGAACATGATGCATGACACCACGAGGACCCCACTAGGAAACACTACAAGCAAACAACTCCCTCCCTCCCCGCTGCCTGCCCTTCCTTCCTTCCTTCCTTCCTACCTTCCTTCCTTCCTCCCTCCCTCCCTTCCTCCCTCCCTTCCTTAGCTTACTTCAGTTTCTACCTTCATTATTTCCCCAGGGTAAATGTCTGTTTACTTAAGGGGCACGAAGTAAGTAAATATTTTGGAAATTGAATTAAATTGAATCCATATTTTCATAGTGGAGGGGAAAAAAATCCTCTCCCCCTTAGCTCTCTCCTTGCACACCTGGCTTCACAGGAAAAGAAATCAG